>JAODUP010000846.1:87500-97500 GCA_025642065.1 Paralvinella palmiformis
TTGTTGCAGAAAATCGTTCTAATTGGAACTTATTATTCGCGTTTGTTTAAATTTATTAGCTAAATCTTATTTGTAATTCTGAAGCGAGCATTTTTTTAAATATAAAATAGAATACCAAATATGACATCTACCCGTCTTCATGTGCACAGATAGTATAACTAATTGCTTTCTTTAAATGGAATGTTGTTTTGAATCGGATCAGTTCCAACAGATTGTTCAGGGAAGTTTCATCGTTTGAAATTCTTTGGGTTTGGTAATATGATGAGTTTTATCTATCGCTGTAGATTGGATTATACAATAAATTGCTATTGGTAGCTGAAACCTGGCAAAATCTAAGCCGACGTAACATTTATGTTGATGGTAGCCATTTCTAGGAAATACTAATACCTCTACATCATCCACTCGAAAATGTCAGGATAGAAATGAATACCAAAATGGATTAACACCTGTTGAGGTCAAGAACAACAAGAACAGCGACAAACGTATAGAACCACAAGTACAAGCACAACAACAACGATGATGATGGCGATGAAGGTAGATGAGAACCACCACTACTCTAACAGAAAAGAAATAAATAAGACAATTTAGCTACTATACATATAAAATATTTATCAGATCAGAAAATAGTAAATGCTAGATATGCTAATATGTTAATGTATTCCAATATTAACACGGCACTCCAAAAGTAACACTTAACTCGTACAAGTCAAATTTTATACTGAATACGTTTTAGTTTATTCGTCATTGGTAACCTTTAACCTTAATAGCCGTTTACAGCGGGCTACCGTTGTTGGGGTTAACGATATTTGGGTGTCTTTTATCAGGACAACTTTTATCGGAACTGTTTTTATTCCAAGACAAAGTAGCACTTGTTACGGTCGAGGCACGAGTATTTTGCAACATGTAAGTGTATGTCATTAATTTCACTCGAAGCTACAATGAAGGTTGAATTTTGGCTGCCTGTTGTTTCCATGATAGGCTAGAGCTGTTTTAATCAACTTTGTTACATTTTCTCAACTAGACGTATCAATACTCCATCTATGTTGTATTGACATAAGCTATTGGATTACTGTAACGGTGGCTATATATATATTATAGTAAATTTTGAGGTATGTAATCGACTAGATAGGTTTTCTGTTTTTAACTGTGTGATAAGCCAATTGTTAGTGTTGATTATCTTATAGTTATGGGCTAGTGTACCAGTTGGATAGCTGATATCCTAATAAGCTAATTACTCCAGTCTAATAGCATAATTGTCTACCTCTCCAGCAGCTTATTGTCCATGAGGGATTGTGTTCTCCTTTAATTGATTTTGTGAAGAATTAAGTAAGTCGTAAATGACGCCGGATTATTGTTGACATAACCTAGGTTAAGCTAGTTGATGCAGTTGTATCTAACTGAGGACACCAAACTTAATTGACTTGTAGTTGTTAGACGATAGCCACTTTCACACTTAAAGATCAGAAGAAAATAATGATAACAAGAGAACAGGTGAAATAAAAGAGCTACCTCAGGTTAATGACTCTATACGTTCGAATTACATAACCATTTTAATATAACGTTTGTCATTTACTTTAAAAAACTGTATTCGTTAGAAGTGACCTTAACTGTAATGGCCACCACCGAGACCATAACCACACCATAAATAACATTATTGCTATATCATTATCATCATCATCATTATCATCATTATCAGCTACACTAATAATAACAACATACTAATAATACTAACACTACCACTACTACTACTACCACTACTACTACTACTACTACTACTACTACTACTACTATAATAATAATAATAATAATAATAATAATAATAATGTTTAAAATGTCCTTACTTGCAGGAACCATATAAAGGCGCTGAACAATGATAGCCTTATCAGCATCATCATCATTACTATTAGCATCCTATGTTTCTACATCTACGCCTTATCTCATAACTACTACTGCTCGACTACTATCACTACTTATAGTACTGCTGCTGCTACTACTACTACTACTACTTCTACTTGTACTATTACTACTACTACTACTATTACTTTATTATATCAACAATTACAATGTAAACAAGAACACCTTGCACATATACATACCACTACTAACAACAAAAATGCTAACGTCAACAAAAGGAAGAACATCAACAATACCAAAAATTAAGGTACAGATTTTTAAGCAAAAATTTAGTTTTCTTTGATCTCTAAATGAAGTTATTTGAAGAACTTCGTTGTAAAATCAGAAAATCACACTTTCCTTCTTTATCTGAAAATGTCTTTCTAACATAGAACAATTTTTATCGTAGCAATGCATTTCTGGTGTTTTATATATATATATATATATATATATATATATATATATATATATATATATATATATATATATATATATATATATATATATAATAGATCATAGTGCATTTGAACCCAAATAGTGTAATATATATGTATTAACGATAATCAAAGTGTCAGGTCTATTAGTATTTTATTTTATTAATATATATTATATTATTGTTTGAAGGAAAAGTGATGCTTGAAAGAATTTATTAACAAAATAACATTATAATAACGTTATAGAGTTGGCATGAAGCGGGCGTGTTGTAATGTAGAAAGAACAGCAGGAAAGGTGTTCATGATTTCTTGATAATGGATAGTATTAACTATTCATTCTCGTGACAGTTCCTAGCCATGGAGTAGAGTTGGCAATATAACGTCCCTTGAACGACAATAATTCCTTATTGCGAGTAATTATATGCTGGTTTAGCATGTACAGGTTTTCAAATTAATGGAAGAAAGTCGAACAAAATCTAAGCATAAATGTTATTATTTCGAATAGCGACAATGTGACTTAAACCATTAACGTTATATTAAGTATTAACCAAAGTACCATGGGAAGGATAAGACAATCAGCATTCCCAGATATACGACATATTGTACGAGTCAGAGTTGAACAAATGGCCGTCGATTGGCCGTCAATTGAATACCATCACAATCTAGACTGCATCTACTAACACAAATCGTAAACGACCAACTGTGTATTAACCTTTAATTTAGGATTTTAAGGCGGATTCCGTAAATAACAGGTGGGGACTTACTTCTTAATCTGTCTTTTATATGATGAATTAACGTGATGTTATTAGCTTATTTTTGAAATATTTTCTGAGGTAAGGTTCATATTGTGGTAAAAGCTTTAGGTAAATGCCAAGTATTTTCTCTTGTGTCTGTTAATAGCTTCCAAATAATATTCTCCTATGTACTAATTGAACAGATGCTGCCCTCGTGTTATTTCAATTTGTAAATATTAACATGTAAACAATTAGTTATTTTAGATAGGTTAATAATAATATTTGTTTACAATTGAAATTTAATTTTCTAAAGGTTAGAAAGGTAAAATGACTATCTATAATGCAATTCCTCTAACATCTCTTAATCAACTGTAAATGATTATTATTGCTGATATATGCTGACTATATCTGGGATAATTAGAAATGACAGAAAAACAAGTAAGTTTCAATTCATTTTCAGATTACGTGATGCATATCAGTTTTATGTAGGTTTTATATAAATAAATATATATATATATATATATATATATATATATATATATATATATATATATATATATGTTCTGAATATGCTATGCTTCAAGAGACCTGTCTTCCAGTGTTCTTACAGGTAGAAACTCACTAAGTCGTAGTTTATAACGAAATGTGTTAACCTCATCAATGATAATTAATCTTGACAATTTCAGATATATCCTTTAGATGTGAAAACTGAATATTGTTATACATATCTGTAGTATGTCATCACTCAGAAGAAATCTCAGAAGAAGTTTCCTTTGATGTTTCCTTGATAGGTAGAATGTTGTTTGACGCAAATGGCAAACTGGAAGTGAATAACTAAGCTTCTTTTATGATTCTTGTAAGATGATGATGATTGATGTTTCACGGCCAGTTTTGTGCATATGGTAGGCTAAATGGGCCGAGCGACATCCAACGGTAATGAAGCGAAGTCAACGATGAAACACACTTAAGAATTGCCCACGCCTAGATTCGAACTCAGGTGGTAGTGGTCCAACGCATTACCAAATAGATCACGGGAGCCCCCCCTTGTGAGGTTTATGTTTATATATATATATATATATATATATATATATATCCCTAATGTATTACTCGTCAGCCACATACCGAATTATGACAAACAGTGACTGTAACCTATTAAATTTAATCCAATTGTTGCCCGACTGTAAGTCTGTGTAATTATAATGCAGATTTAATATATTATCCTAACTAGTAGGAGACAATAAAAAGTAGTGTTCCTTAGAAAGCGGTAGAACGTTATTTATGACGAACGCAATCTTGAACAGGTGAGAATGTTGAACGGATTTGAACAGTACAGGTAATATCGCCATATGACTTCATCTAAAACTCAGGAACCTGCACTAGTAAGTGATTAGATGAATTCGGTTTTCTTAGAAATGAAATGTACTGTATTGTAAACTATGTTCGAAACCGGCGCATAATGCAAACGGATATGATATCTAACGGGTAGTTAATATTGTTTTTTATTTATTTTAAGTGTCAGAGCTGCATCATTCCAATTATGGGGAGGGGGTGTTAAAATTATAATCTGATATGTTATATAAAAACCTCTCGTGCTAAAACTAGCTTTAGATAGAGAATATTCCCTATAATGTATTAAGCAACTCGATATACTGATAGTTTTAAATGTATTAATACTAATATGAATATGTATTACACAACATATATATGACCACGTGCTTTCATATATAGCGGTAGTAGTTCAAGTTGAAGTAGTAGTAGTAGTAGTAGTAGTAATATAAAAAAGCAGCATATGCTGTTTCATCAGCAAGATAAGGCCATTGTTGGAATACGGTTTACTATAGCGGCTACATTACTTGACTAGTTTCTATATGCTATTAAATATGTGTTTGAAACACCTATGGAAAACAAAAAGTTATCTGATTTCAGTTTGAAATACATACTTTTTCTTAAAAACATTTGCTACAAGGAATACATCAAACTAATATTGTTACTACGAAATGTAATACACTGGTTTTTTTTCAAAATACAAGGCACTGTTAATGATGTTTTTTTTTGCATTAATACCCAACCAATTGGAATTCCAAGGCTTATGCAAATAAAAGTGAAGTGCTCTATACAATGACGATAATAAGATGTATCAACCGCCTTTGTGTGTGGTGGGGGGGAGGGGGGTCGTGGGAGTCTAAAGCTAACTATTTGCGCTGCCTCTTTTCAAAATTCCTTCTTCGGGTGCGATGTATTAACCTGAAGTCAAGATCCTTATGCATACCTGTAGCATATACGCAGCTGGAATTTGACAGGTTGATAAGTAATGTGTAAGTAGAGACTCCAATAGGGTAGTATACCAAATAACTAGTAATGGTTACAATGAGCCTCGTGATTTTGACTCTGCAAAATATTATTTCCTGTGGCATTAATATCATCATAACCGAAATACAACCTATATATATATATATATATATATATATATATATATATATATATATATATATATTAATGGATTAACATTTCCCTTATCTGTTTACTGCAAACACAAACAAACAATTATTTTGTTTTATCTATTCACAAACAATATAATCTAAAGTATTGTAAAAATTTAAATATCTTCATTTTACAGCGGACTTATAATAATGGCTCTACCTACTCTAATTCAAGCTGAATATCCAAATTTATAAATAAGTTTCTGAATGAGAATGTTGGAATAATGCATTCTGTGTAGCTTTATTATTTGCCTGTTACAGTCTCTGTTACATCATATGTTCCACAGTATTATACCCATTAAGATAGTTAATAGGCCAATTACCTAATTATGAATATGTAATAATTGGGTCATTTTTGACAAATGTACCGTGTTTTAGATTACTATCTGTACTGAACTTATCTTGCTAATCGATAGTTCTGTTACATCTCGAATTATTTTCAAATAATATTTGAAAATAAATTATCAACTGATAACTACATTATTAAATTGTAAATACTAGTCGATGTGGTATCTAAGCAAATCGATGAATTTTTGCATCAGTAATTTGTGTCTGAAATATTGTTGAAATTATTCAAATTAGGTGCCCCCCTTCCACCCTATATATTTCAACAGTTTAGATGCTACTAATTCCATTTTGTAGTAGAAAGCTATAAGTATAATGCAACATCTGCCTGAATTTGTAGATACACGCACACACACACACACACACACACACACATATATATATATATATATATATATATATAAAATGTATTTATTTCTAGCACCATTTCAATTATCTCCACTACACGTCATATTTTAATAACTATGCCATTTAGAAGATATTCATTATTATCACTTTGACAAGATTTATTTTAAATATAAATTAAAGATAGTGAAGTATGTTTAAGATTATACCGACATTACAGGTTTTTTAGTGTTATTTGCTTTTCTCAACACTAACAACCTTTCAGGTGATAAGGCAGACTAACTCTAAAGAACCAATCTGCAGCTGATCGGGAAAAGGTTTATCTTGTGAGCTTCAAATTGGCGATTTCAGGTGAGTTTTCTAACTAGAACCATTTGTTTTTATTGTAGTTACAATCGTACGTCGGATTAATCTATTGATCCATATTAAGATATTTGATAATTATTTCTGTATTTTCTACAATTTCATAATTCCTGTTGAAGTATTGCCATTCTGTTATCAAAGATGGTAATCATGCGTTGTTATTGTTTATTGAGACCTGAGGATAACCCCCAACAGTTTAATTGTATAGGTTTCTGTATCCATTTGTATATATATATATATATATATATATATATATATGAATATTTATCAGCTCCCTTAGTACAATAAAGTAGAGTAAGTAATTACAATATGCTTATAAATTATTTTCACTTTCGAATTAATATAGTTGCATGATAATTTCATTCGGTGTTTGGCCTTAAACTCAATGACTGAAAAGCCGTGAACCTTATCCATCACCCTATATTTCAATTCTATAGACAGTTTCGAAGTTATAGTTTTCTCAAATCTGTTTGCAGGCAGGAAGAAGAATTAGCAACAGAATGTTTTATGAACTGATAATACATTTACTGTTAGTAATAAAATGTCCTATGTACTATACTCGCATTAAATATTTTAATTATTCAAATTTATGACAACCAAATCGTTGATATTTTTCCAGGTCATGTATCCATCACTACTTGCCATGATTCGACTGATCCACGATTCCAAAGAATCCCCAAGATATTTAAAAAATATTGTATACATATTATTGGTATGAGATTGTCTTTATAACTCCTTTACGAATTTTCAAGATCAAGCGCCAAGAAAGCGAACCTTTACTCTCATACATTTATGGCTTTTTTCCGTAACTTATTGCCTTTTCCCGTCTTTGTAGGATATGAGATTACCACATTTCTCTCTTGTATTAGATTGTTTTCAAAGATTGTTTGTCCAAGATATTTTCCCTGTTTTATTTATAATATCTCTAACGTTGTTGACGTGACCAGTCCAGATGTTGGCCATGTTTATAAAAGCGAGTGATGCTCCCTGGAATTTTTTCCCTCATCAAATGAGTTTTTCCTGCCAGATATTGGCCATTAACTGACGATTGACTTACTGCTGTCTACATATTAAATCAAAACAGGTGGATTCCATCCAGAGTTTCCTGCCATCTCACCTGCGTTAGTGTCCACGGTAAACAATATATAATTGTAAGCGATACGTAAGGGCCACTCTTAGCAGTGATGGTGACCAAAACCATGTTGATGGTGGAACTTGGTGACAGTTTTGTTTCTTTAGGAGCGGTGGATGACACGTAAGAAAATGGCTGCTGTTTAGATTCCTTCTTCCATGGTGTATCCTTATTCCACATTGTTGTGTTTCAGTTCAGGGCGAAACGGGCGAGAATATGCAGATCATGATTCGGCATCCAGCCACAAGCATTCGAAAACGAGGTCAGTATATTTCAGTTATCCAGACAGAATTGAATGATCTTTTGGGTATTACTAAGGGGGATCAAAAATGGTTATAAACAGCTTATTTCTGTAGGCAGGTACCAAAATGCAGATCATATGACAGTATTAGAACGAGATCGAAAGCGGGATGATTGTTTGCTACTCAGCAGACAAGCCAAGCCATTGTAGCGATTATCTTTGCAAATGTATTGTACCATATAATTAGCAACGTCAACAATATTTTTGTCAGATCGAACGCAAACGTCAGAAAGGGATCACCAGAATGAAAGAAACAGTTTGTTATCCATGACGACGTCAGATGTGTCTTACAAGAGAGTCTAAATCGATCCTAGAATTTGTCATTTATTATCGGAATTATGTCATTTCACTTTTTTATGTTGAAGATATTGTACCTGTTTGGATATATATCTTCTAATAAAAGGTTCCGGGTGAACTGAAAGGAAGGCTAGAAATGAATTGAACCCTATTCAATGCATCAAAGTTAACTTGTTCCAACGCTATTATCTGTTGATAAAGTGATATCATTTTAATATCCTTCCGAGCAGGAATAACCAATCTAACAATGAGTTGTGTTAAGATATCTGAAATATCCTAGATAAAATATGTGCGGTTCCTTAGTTCACTTGTCTAATCTCGATATTATATTCATTATTTTTGGATGTTCATATATTCCTGCTTACTGTGTTTGTTCGCCATATTATAATGCACCTTGATTTAAACGACCCATCCCATTATAACGAATATTTAAAAACATAATACATAATGAGGGATAGTTTTAGTGCAAAATGTAGCATTATTACTACGACTGAATGTCGCAAAACATCATATTCCATTCTGTCACCAGATTCTTTTCTAAAGATAATATATTTAATATTATGATTTAGCTATCTTGACTTAATCCTGACATATTTCTGAAGTCTACCCACATTTTCTGTGTTATAATATATTCTCTCTATAAGTTGATCGTGTATCTTGATGGTAATATGTTTGATGATAGATGATCAGAGAAATATACAATATTTCATGGAGTCAGAGCTGTCGATTTATTTAATACATTTAAGTGAAGCATCTCATCACACATCAGACAACCATTATGAATTACTTCTAGTAATATCATTACTACTACTACTACTACTACTACTACTACTACTAATAATAATAATAATAATACTACGTATATTACTACCACTAGTAGTCATAAGTAGTAGTCACAATACTACGTCTATTACTCCTCTTCCTCATCATCTCATCATCTTCCTCCACCTATTACAACTACTATCACTACTACTACTATCACTACTACTACTATCACTACTACTACTATCACTACTACTACTATCACTACTATTACTATCACTACTACTACTATCACTACTACTACTTTCACTACTACTACTAAGAGTATTACCTCTATGACTGCTGCTACTACTTCAACTGCATACCCTACAGTTGCTGCTAATACTGATACTGTATTTATATTATTGTTATTAATAATAATAATAATAATAATAATAATAATAATATTATTATTATTATTATTATTATTATCAGTAGTAGTAGTAGTAGTAGCAGTAGTAGTATCAGTAGTGTAACTACTGCCATTAATACTACTACTTAAATTACTTGTTATTGCCTACTTGTCACTAAACAAGAAATCAAATAAACACTGTAATTATTTTAATTTAATTACCGCTTAATGTTTTTCTCTTGAAGGCTGTATTTGAAAACGGTATTATATTCCATATTAATATACAACACACTGTTTTCTGGTTATGTACATTAGCTAACCATATAAAATGTAGTCAAACAACAATAAGATTAAATGCACTTCTGTATTACAACCCGAAGTAGGATTGTGCCCATTTATAATGAAATTTTTGGTTTTGTAATTGAGATGGTAATTGAAAGCCTGTTAACTCTAATTTACGTTATTTGAAGTGAACATAAACAGGCC
Source organism: Paralvinella palmiformis (assembly GCA_025642065.1). Classification (NCBI taxonomy): domain Eukaryota; kingdom Metazoa; phylum Annelida; class Polychaeta; order Terebellida; family Alvinellidae; genus Paralvinella; species Paralvinella palmiformis. Next base: position 97,464 of record JAODUP010000846.1, read on the forward strand.
ATTACATCATTTCGTTTACCATTTTTGTTCCATGACT
>JAODUP010000846.1:100000-179619 GCA_025642065.1 Paralvinella palmiformis
ACACCAATGTGTGTGTGTGTGTGTGTGTGCGTGCGTGCGTGCGTGTGCGAGTGTGTGTGTGTGCGTGTGTGTGAGTTATCCCCTTGCAGACGTTAATATTGCTAACATTAGAAAAAATCAAGTTTTACGGATATCTGGAGAGGTGTGTCGTTTTATACTCACCATGTCTCTTTGCTTAATACATAAAATAAACTCACCGGCTTAAATTACAGCATAATAGTATTTATGATCGGATTTTTCCATTTTCTCTCATTAATCTGTAACAATATATTCCCTACAAATCCGCAATTACCCCCCGACAAGGAATTATTTCCTTTCAAAAGACATAATATTACCAACTCTGTTCCATGGCTAGGTACTATTGCTAGAAAGAAAAGTTAATTATAATTATTGCCCATCGAGATCACTGTTATGCATATGGTTAATGCTGACTTAAGGATAAATTGCTACCTTTGAATCAGGAAGTGATCGGGCCAATACAGGTATTTCGTACGACGAGATCAAATAGTAATTGTTGACACAAAATAGACTATGTCATCATAGATAGAAATACATTAGAATGATTTGCTGTCTTTTCCTTCATTAAAACTTGTGAACATCCTTCGTGCTTTTCTTTTACTATTACGATACGTCTGCATTACGACAACTATATAAACTTTATTTTAGTATTTATTAAATATTACATCATATATCATACACACACACACACACACACACACACACACACACACACACACACACACACACACATAAATTAGCCTAATATATATATCAAGAAAGTAGACTAAAACGTCAATAAATGAGACACAAAATGATCATAACAATAATTAGTGTCGAACAGAGCCTTCGGATAAAGAAGAAATGTTCTTAGAATATCTTCATTTAAAATAATTGCCCTCGTTTTATATAAAACATGTTAATGGAATTTCTCTTAGAGTTTAAAGAAAACAAAATATTGCAGAAACATTTCTCCCTGTCTTTACTTTTATTTTTTGTATTGCTGTTGTCGTTGTTGTTGTTGTTGGTGGTGTTGTTAATATACGTGTCGTTTCTACCTGACTTTTATTTTTGGTATTGCCGTTGTCGTTGTTGTTGTTGTTGGTAGTGGTATTGTTAATATACGTGTCGTTTCTACCTGACTTTTATTTTTGGTATTGCTGTTGTCGTTGTTGTTGTTGTTGGTGGTGGTATTGTTAATATACGTGTCGTTTCTACCTGACTTTTATTTTTGGTATTGTTGTTGTTGTTGTTGGTTGGTGGTGGTGGTGTTTTTTTGTGTATGTGTCGTTGTTGCTAATATTGGTTTTATTGTTTACAATGTTATTGTTGGTCATAGCGCAATTGTAGTGTTAATGGTGGTTTGTAGTACTAAAAGTAGTGGAAATAGTAAAATAATTGGCGAAAGTAGTAGGGAAGTAGTAGCTGTAAGATCAGGAGTAGAAGCAGAAACATTAGTTGATGATGATATTAGTGATGTTAATAATGATGATTCTGTTGATTATACATCTTATTTGAGCTATCATTATACATATGACGATGATGATGATATATCGGTAATGTTTGATATTGTATGGCTATCAAGGCTACAGTTTGAATGGCTCCTGCTAGTAATAACACTTTATTAAATATTTATTATTATTACTACTATTAATATTATTATTATTATTATTGTTTTACTATTTGTGTAGCTAATTATGGTTTTGATAATAATGATGATGATATATTATGTTCTGGTTACTAGGCCATGATGGTGATGATGGTGATGGTGATGATGGTGATGATGATGATGATTATGGCAATACAAATAATAATAATAATAATAATAATAATAATAATAATAATAATAATAATAATAATAATAATGTTATTTATGATGTAGTGATTGTGGTGTTGGTGGTTCTTCCAGCTGTAGTAGCTTATAGCGAATGGTGCTTTTAGAGGAAATTACCGAAATGTTCTGAACTTATTTTATAATATTTTGAGATATAAAGTCTTCAAGATGAGGTATATATTTCATCTTATATCATGTTATCATTCAGATTATTTCAAACTAGTCATCGTCTAACAACTAAAAGATAATTACATGTTTGGTCCTCAATTAGATCAAATTGAATCAAAGACTTTAACCTTGGGTAAGTCAACAAGATCGAGGCGTTGTTTAGCAGTTATTTATCTCTTGACAGTGTAAACTATCAGGTATCCAAACGGTGCAATAGTCAATACATCTAAGATAACCAACATGGACAATTGACTTGCCATACAATAAACATCAGGAACCTATCTATTACATGACATCTCATTGCAATACATATATATATATATATATATATATATATATATATATATATATATATATATATATATATATAAGAGAGAGAGAGAGAGAGAGAGAGAGAGGGGGGGTAGAGAGGGGGGAGAGAGAGCCACTGCTCCTGGCCGAAGTAAACGTAGTCAAATGGTATATTTCAGTACAATTTGGATGGAGTAATGATACATCTAGCTTAGAAATGTTAATGAAAGGTTTAACTAAGCAGTTTCTTGTTATCTTCCCATGAAAAACATTTACATGTGATAAGAAACTAGTATCCCGATCGTAACATGTAACAGTAATATGTCGAAAACATTTTGTCTAGTCATTTCGAAGAAGAAGATTATTTTGGACTAAAGATAGTTACAATTAATGTTGTCCTAAAATACTATGTTAGATGATTTAACATTTATTATTTTATGTTCTGATATTTATTTTATAATTGTTCTTATTGTTGTTGTTGTTAATGCTGCTGCTGTTGTTGTTGTTGTTGTTGTTGTTAGGAGGAGTAGTGGTGACTATTATCTACTTTTGCCATCATCGTTGTTGCTGTTCTACTTATTATTGTAGTTGTATGCGTCTTCTTTTGTTGTTGTTATTGTTGTTGATGTTGTTGGTAATACCTAATTGATTCCTGAAGTAAGTCTATTTTTAATATTCACGTGTAATCTTTTTGTAATCTTTTTGAGTGAGTGACTTAGAATCGCCAAAATTTCTTATAGTTAGCCACCATATAAAGCAATATTACATACGCTTCCACTTTGATAGGATTCAGCTACTAAAATGTCTTCATTGAATCATCCCATCTGTAACGATAAATAAATTTGAAATCATAATATTACCAATGCCAGTATCGTGGTAAATAACAATGAATTTCAAACGATAAAACTTACATGAACCGTTTATTCTAAACGAACTGATTCACTGCCACACACGATTTAAAGAAACCGATTACTTGATCTATATTTATATAAAAAGATAATGTAGATTTCACTTCCGCAATTTCATTTTATGTTTAAAATCATTATCTTCAAATTGTTGCGGATTGATCAATAGCATTTAGATCATTAATGAGGAAACAATAAGATAGATTATTAGCAGCTAAGAACAACTTGCGACTAGAAGACCAGACACATCTGCTAATCCATTCATCGTTTGTTTGTTGTAAACAAGGCTTATTAATGGGTTGAAAAGGGAACACTAACTGATTGCGTTTGTTGAACTACAAATAAACAAAATCACAAAAGAGTCTCAACTCAGAAATTCGCGTTTTGTTCTTGATTTGACTGAAGCGAATTTGTCAATAGTCATTAAGAGATTTGATTGACCTAATTGTAATACTACCCCCACGTACACACTCACCACCTCACCGATTTTATCTAACTGTATGCCATATAAATATTGTCTAGCTAATTTCACACCTCGTAGTGAGTAGTCGTCAGCTTGCTTTAGGCACGTGACAAATGTGTCATGTCATTGGAAAGCGGTTGTATATGGGCTATGTACAGAAGGCGGAAGCACATACAAAAAGTACTATTTAATTATCAACAAGTGCGTGTGGTTTAACGATACATTAATAAGCATATAACATTAATCCTCTGTAACAACGGGTTACAGTCAGCAGTAATTTAATGGTTATAACAAAACCTATAAATGGAAACATTTCGACGACAAAGTTGTTGACCACAGCTTCATTCTTGGTTCGAAATCCTACATATTTCAGCCCGATAAAGGTAAATCAGGTTCGATATCGCAAGTTGTTGCCTGATCACGGTGGCAAGTTAAGGCTTTTATAAGCTGTGGTCGCTTCAACCAACGCCATAGTACCAACCAATCTGTTTTTCGTTCTTAACAAATAAGTCAGGATCATAAACTGGAGTAATAAGCTTATTGCGATAAAACCTGAACATAGCTCAAGAATAACAGCGATGTGTGCTTGTATTTGTCTCTGTCGGCGTGTGTGTGTGTGTGTATGTGTGTACATGTACGTGCGTGCGTGCGCCTGCGTGTATGTATGCATTAGCATATATATATATATATATATATATATATATATGGTGGCACTGGCTCAGAACATAAAAACCTATACATCCTTTAAAACCAATACCTCCATTAATCAACTCATAGTTGAATTTATGCATACAAAAAACTGCACATCTATACATATGTAGACATATATATGTCTGGGCTACTCAAAAACATGTGGGGGCCAGATAATCCGCTTTTCGTACGCAACAAATATGTCACGCTCACAGAGAAGCGGTTGATGTAGGCTAAACACAAACAGCAGCGGCAAATAAACAAGTACCATTTGACAACACCGCCAAATGTCAACTACACGTGCATTTGGATCAATAGTAGGTTAGCATATATGCAAGATAAATATTATGACACCACTATTTACCTTTCTGCAGTAATTTGCTGTAGCTCAAAGGTAGCCTCTACATACACACATTTCGATACCACAGATGCTAATCTCAGCTGCTTTATGGGTATAAATAGCTAAGCACATTCTACCTGTATTAACCATACGGACAGACGTCCAATAAGTTTAACATCGCTAATTTGTTGCTTGATCGGGGTGAAGTGTTATGGCTTTCAGGATGAACAGTTGTGTATCCATTAACTCTCGGCGCTCTAAATAACTTAACAGTTTCAATTGAACGCAAAGGTGTTACCCGAACAGGATGAAAATGTTGATAATCTTTTCGTTGTATCACCTGTGTTAATTTTGGTGGTGTTAGTAATATGCTACGTAGTAGTAGTAGTGGTAGTAGTGGTAATTGTGGTAGTAGTAGCAGAAGTTATTGTAGTAGTAATAATTGCGGTATTAGATAATTTACAGGTGCCGTGTCTCCACTCAAGTTATATGGTAAATGTGCGATTGGTGTTGCAGCCCCAACTTTTTTTTGGAATAGATTGCTGGGTGATATTAGAAATGCGTCGTATCTTGAAAATATGTTCTAAAAACACACCTGTTCAAAGTCGCTTTCATAGATAAATAATAAGTATCTTCTAAATCACTTGGAGGTTTGTACAGACATATTATTTTGGGGTATTATATTATTACATATTATTTGCACACCACATTTGAATGGCTCCTGCTAGTAAGGGCGCTTTATTAAATATACATTATTATTATTATTATTATTATTATTATTATTATTATTATTATTTTTATTATGGAGTAGTAGTTGTTGATGTTTTGTTGTTGTTGGTGATGGTGGTGCTGCTGCTGTTATCGTATTACCAGAGGTAGTATTCGCTGCAGAAATAGTTGTAGTAGGAGAAACAGTGGCAGTAGTAGTAGTTGTTGCTGTCGTTGTTGTTGTTTCTTCTGCTACTCCTGCAGTTAGAGATGATGTTGCTAATATAACTGCTGTTGCTAAATTGTCAGTAGCTTTAAGGCGTCATTTGGTCGTTTTAATCAACGTTATAAATAATCAGTAATTGATGAGGCCAAAACATAAACACCAAACATTGATGTTTATTTAAGTCAGATGCATTATGAGACCCTATAGTTAAATATTTTAAATAATTAAGCGTTTCTAACGATCAACAACATTTGTTTGTCTGTCAGATCTTCTATGACCAAATGTATCACCAAGATCATTCATGACCAACTTACATTGGGGAAGATATTATAAACCCGAATAACTGGAACAGTACGATGTTAAGCTGGAGCCAAGGATGTCGGAGATAATTGCTGTTAGTAGTGTGGATGTTTGGTGATAATAATGGGTCGAGGAAATCATATATAAAACGGATATTTAATCTCATAAAACAGCTGAACAACGACGTTCTGACTCATTCACCCACAGCAGTATAAATAAGTATCCACACCTATAACATTCATCTTTTTATTAAATAGTATTCATAAAAAAATACATTAAAATCCACATATTAGTAATATAATATCGGGATTAGAAAAGTGCACTAAAGGACCTTATAAGAATTATTATCTAGGATACTTGAGATATATTGACATATCTCACTGTTAGCTTAACTTTCTTGGTTTGAATAGAGCTCAATACATTTTAGAGGTACATTAATCTTACCGGAAATCCTTTTCATTGAAAGAGAAGATACATCCAAAAGAACTCGAATTAAAATATTGTCGACGTGCAACCAGGGAAAATAAAGTGAAGCTACAAGTTTCAAGCGATAGACCACAAATATTTAGTATCTCTTATATCATTCATATCGCGTGATTATGCACAGCTAGCTGACGCCTTCATCCTGGTGTTGACTGCGTGACGTCTGTGATCGATCTGCCCAAACCTGATTGATATTATTCTAGTGTTTTCACTTTTTGTACCATCGATGCATTCAAACCGTCATGACTTTGGTTGATAATACAAAATTCATTTGCAATGAGAAACGTTATAATAGACACAATGGTTAGTTGAAGGACATTTGTCAGGTAACAAATCATAATATTTTTTAACATTAGACTTATTTGCTTTTTGCGACGTACATACAGACATATTCTGTTTACAAACATTTATGACGATCAGTAGTATCAATGACAGAAAGAACTAATAGGATGATTCAGATTATGTCATGAGATATCAGATGTTTATAGAGTATCACTAATGTAGGGAGGGTGTTGTATCTTACAAATGCTTCATATTAAATTGGTCTTCCGGATGCTTGTGTGTGTATGGTAAAGCATCCGTATTTATTCTTCTGTTCAAGCTTAGAGTGTTTCATCCAAAATGCATCATGGTCCAAGCTATTCTTGTCTGTTTCGTGGTGAACTCGAACAAAAAGCGTTAAGTACCTTTACACCACAAAGAAAGGGAGCTAAGCAACAATTGCTTCGAAAAACAAATGTCTATCATCATCATCATCAACAGTAATGGTTATGGCCAACATCACAGCATAACAATAGCTTTTGATGATGATGCTTATGATGATATTGATGATGATTAAGTAGTTCTCACTGCTGATGATATTACTCATGATGTTAATTATGATAATTATGTGAAAGAGAACATTACATATTTATTTTTATGTTAATTATATTATATATATATATATTATTGTTGTGGCTAATCGCGATGCTGACATTGATATTCCAGATAACTTTGAAGATAAACACGATCGTTATCGTCATCATAATCATCAGCACCATCATCATTATGGTGGTACTGGTAGAGTGTAGTATTGATAATGTTGGTGGTGATTGTGCAGACATCTTAAATAATATGTGGCCTTCTATCCAATATACCGAGCTTCTTATTAGTATATAAGGTCGTCAAATTAATACAGTTACCGTAACCCGTTTGTTCTCATATTGTTTGGGAACAAAATGTTAGAAATCATATTTGGTCAGAAAAAAGCAAAATTGATATAGGAAATAAATGTTTTAAAATATCAACCTCTAACCAAATAAACAGCTTCATTTTATATAATATACGAGGTCAACAAACAGAGGAAGGTCCCCTGTATTAACGCTTCGCTTGTTATCATTCTTATCTCTAATCACTTAGTGTTAAAATGGACATCGTCAAACAATGCGGATACAATTACGTTTTGTATCCTCACTGAAATAAAATAGGATAAAATACTCTACTATTAGGTACGTCAAGAAAAACGAGACATAATTAATCACATACGCATAATTTCATTACATCACTAAGACGATAACACTAGCTCCGGGGAAAGGTGTGTCAGCAGAATAGACAATTATATTAGTAGTTCGATAGCGTTGTTGTCAATAAGGACTGTTGATAAGCAAGAAAGAGACTATATATTAGGCTAAGTCATTTGGACCGTTGGCCTCAGCCAATAAGTCCACTGTAGTACCATGCTTAGTGGGATAACACTAAGTTAGCATGTAAGGCTATCAATAGATTTAGGATAGCCAACTTATATAATGCTGTTGTTGTTGACATTCGAGGTAGAGACTCTTGAATGTCCCCTGCTCGGAACAGTCACCTGATGTTTGGTGTTGTTGTAAAGTAATTGTTGCTGATGGCGGCATGGAATATTGGAATACCACACAGTATACAACAGGATACCTACCAAGTTCGTGACACTAACTCACAATAACAGTATTCTATAATTAATTACGCAGCGTTGAGCTACTGGCACAGTTATCCATTGACTGATGTCAGTATAACATGGCTGGCATATTGACCCTTCTGCCAGAAAACAATGTATTGAAAATACCAGAATATTAACCGTTACTAGATGTGTTTAGTATGTTTACGTGTTTCATGTTGGCAATGCATTTTCATTTGATACTACACAGACATAAACATGATATTTCTTGCGTGCAGTATTCTAGTCTGCAATTATAACACGCACTAGTTCATCAAGACCAAGTCCAGTCAATGTATGGGAATTTACTATACAAGTTTCTATTTCACAACAAGTATATGACCGACATATATCTATTCATTCATTCATATAATAGGGAAATTATCCATTCGTTCCTTTATTAGTTGGAATGTTGATCCTCAAATAATTGGTTAGCCATCACATTATGATATGCGTTGAAAATCATCTATGTATTAACAAAGACTAACTGAAAGCATTACCAAACAGATTGTTCAGTCGTTGGTCATGTCACGTTTGAGCCACTGCAATAACTTACTGTCATCAGTACTATTGTTGAGGCTCCAGCTGGTCCAAAATAATGATACTCGTCTCTTTATCCGAAAATGGTTACGGGAGCGCACTACCTCTGTCACGATAATGCTTCACTGGCTCTTTATTTAGACATGGATCATTTCCAAGACGTTTCTATTGGTGAACAAAGTTCTGCACGATAAGACACTGTAGTATATTTTAAATCTAATGGTAGAGTATACACCTGAAATATTGGTTAAATTCTGAGCCAGGCCTTCTGATGGTATCACCAACGTACAAGCGTGTATTTGATGATCCTACATTATTGGTATGTCCCTAGAATATGGAACAATTCACCTCAATAAAGCAATCGCGGCTTCTATATATGTGTACTACTATCAGCTAGATGATGTTATGATAAATACATAGATTAATTAAAAAGGATATCAGATTGCCAAGTATGGTACGTTGATAAGTAAACAACGTTCTCTCACTCGTGCGCGTGTGTGTATGTATGTGTGTGTGTTTGTGTGTGTGTGTGTTTGTGTATGTGTGTTTTAGGGTACATATAAAGAGGCAACAGGCACAGAGCATCAACATATCTAAACATCCTTCGAAACCTACCTCAAAAATCTAAATACAACTATACATACATTAATCTAAAAATAAAATGTTCCATACCTCCACATTTTGATAAATGTGTGCGTATACCTAAGCATGTGTCTGTTCTACTCATCAGCCTGTGGGAACCAGCTAGTTCACTTTTCGTACGCGACAAATATGTCAGGCCCACAGGAAAGCGGCTACATGCAGGTTACGTACAAAAAGCGGAAGCACGTAAACAACATACCATTTGATACCACAGCTCGCACACAAACATGCGTGTGGTTCAATCGTGACTTGCTACATACATATCATAAACTATTTTGACACCACAGTTTAAATTCAACAGTAATTTTCTGTGGTCCAAAATCAATCTGGAACATTTATTTTACCTGACATCATTTCCCCGAAGCTATCCCTCTTTGACAACTAATCAATTGTTTATTGATTTCTGCCCGTAAAGGCCTTTGGTAAAACTCAAATGATAAAAATAGCATCAACGGCTGGTCTTTGTAAACATGTGTAGATTAGTGGAATTCTGGTGACACAATGGTAACCGTTTTATAGTAGGATAAGGTTATTGATTGTCATGTTGTGGACCAATATATGATATGTCATCTCACGATGTACATATTACTAATTAAATATACGTTGGGAACAAAAGGCAACTTCGTGATATATCAAATATGCTGCTTGTATTTATAACAACTTCATATTTATTCCATTTGAATTGATATTCTTGACTTGTTTATTCACTAATTAAACATATCATTGCTTTATGAAATGTTCATAGAGGCTTATGAGTTTTGTTTATTTATTTTGTAAACTGGGAGACTAATTGGAGGACTTTTTTCTCTGGCTTTTGGTGGTCCATGGTTATATCAATAGTGATTCAAAACAATTATATTATCTTCAATACATTAGCGAAAGGTTCTATTGTGTTCCGAATTTTATGTCTCAGCCTCTTACACCTGGCACCTACATTAACTACGTAGATACTACAATCGAAGAAATATCAAAAGAGTACCCTATGACATTAAAGAAAAATATAATAATAATAATAATAATAATAATAATAATATATGAGGAGTTATAAGTGGATCTCACACAAAAGAATAGTTTGCAAATGTTATAATTTAATATCAGTAGAATTATTGGTTTTGTTGTTTGGGGAGAATCCTCAGGCTGTCGCTTAATCAGCACAGCCTCTATGCTCGAGTGGTTGTGAAACCTCCTCCCCCACCACTCACAGGGGAGGAGTACGGAAAGATGGAGCCGAAATACCCTGAGGGTGGTCACTGCCAGAGTGTTTTACGTCCTCAGGGGGGTTTTAACGTCCCCCCCCTTTATTTTAACTAATTCAGGGGATACGGCAGCGCCATTTAACGTGGTCGGCCACCCACGATGTAGTGAGCCGAGAAATTAATCACTGGAAAAAGTTCGACCTCTTACGGGGTTCGAACCTGCGACCGTTGGCACCAAATGCCGGTTGCTTAACCGCTAGGCCACCGGAGCTCACTAGTATAATTATTACCAATTAAAACCAATAAAACTGGAAGTATTATTATAGTAGAAAAAGGGAGTAGTAGATTTGTTTTTGTTAATTTGGTTATTTTGGTTGTTTTTGTTATATTATAGGAAAACAAATAGTTATAATAGTAGTAGTTATAAATCAACAGAAGTGGCAGTAGTGGTGGTAGTAGTAGTGGTTTTTGTTATTGTCGGGCACGTTGATGCTGTTATATAATTAATATTAAATGTAAAATTAGTGTCAGTAGTAGTAACAAAATACCATTTGTTTGCTTTAATCACATTAATTAATGCTCGAAAACGTCAACAAAGAACCGTAATTTGTATCTACGTCGGACATATGAGGTGAGGCTTTTTTAATGTTATAAATAATAAAACAGCTCTAGCTACATACAATATATATATATATATATATATATATATATATATATATATATATATATATGTGTGTGTGTGTGTGTGTGTGTGTGTGTGTGTTGTGTGTGTTAGTATAATTAGTATGTGCTAGTTAGTTGTGTTAGTGTGTGTGTGTGTGTTTGTGTGTGTGTGTGTGTGGCTAGAGCTGTTTTATGATATATATATATATATATATATATATATATATATATATATATATATATATATATATATATTATATATATGTGACTGGCAAATATAGATCTGTTTACTAGCAAAGGAATATAGACTATCGCCTAGTTTGTCTTTTATCAAGTATTCCTCATCGACATCAGATACATGAGTCCCCAATATTTACACAATAGAGAAAATATGGAATGCAAATTCGATATCGCGGAAGCAGAATATCCGGATTAGAACTGGAAGTGAACAGGAAGAGTTTTGTTACAGACTTTAAACTGATAAATATGGGATGTGCTGATTTGTGGCAATGCCACTCTTGAAAGCATCCACTTTACATAACTTTGTCAACGAGTGATGGCAGGAATCCTATACGAGAACACAACAGCATAGGATATCAAAGAAGTAAAAATAATGCTCTTAATTCAATTGATAGGGTGGTGTTCTTTTATGAGAGTTTCCTTTTCCGTTCATATCTGTTGATAATGTAAATAGGATATTCAGTAAGTGTAGTTACCAAAGCGTCAAAGATGAGGTGATAGGAATCTAGCCACCTAACAACTAATTATGGTTTCGGCTGCGGTGTATTCGTTATAAGGAAAAGGTTCGATTTACAATAACACAACCTATTTGAATCGATCAGAAGATATTGATCATTATATGAAAGTATTTCAAATGCAATCAAAGAAATATGAGAAACAGTTCCTGTGCAAGGGAAATCATGTCTTGTATCTTGAATTGTCACGTGAACAAGTTGAGTATACATTTATTGCCACACAGCTGTTCAACACAACTCGCAGTCATTTAAATAGGCTATTACAATAAGAATATATATATATATATATATATATTTATATATAAAGCATACAAATTGAGAGAGTAATATATCCCATAATGGAAGATAAATGTATGCAGATAACGATTAATATGCTCAAGTGGGATAAGTATACTTGTAATCATGCAAGAATTATGTTTAATATCTGGAATATTATTAAATCTTTTAAGTTAGAAGTGTCGTGTTAATATTAAGTATGAACACATAGATACTAATAATAATTAATACACATAATATTACTTTAAGTGTTACTGAAGAGAATGAAACTAGTTCTTGTTAGAATGCAATTAGTTCATTTTCCTTACATTCGTTACTTATCTGTTAAGCCCCCCCCCCCTCCCCACCGCCCCCAATAGATCAGTAATAATAAAATTATACCGACTTCAATACAGACGAATCCATATAAATAGTTATCTGTGAACACATATAACCGACTCAAATTGTCCAAATTTGTTGCTCCAGATATTTAACCATTTAAATCAATCTAAAATATTATTGTAACGCCTGCATTGTCTATTCTGAATATCTACTGAATATGTCATTCCAAAATGATACTTTATTTGATACATTCAATGAATATATCGATTTCCCACAAGATCAATCGCCGAAGTGATCAGTATATCACACTGAACGGATTGAACAGGAAACATTATCCACGTCATTGATAATATTGTTTCTACTGTGTGTGTTGAACGAATAAAGACAACACAACTGACATATGATAGAAATATATGAAATATATGAAATAATATGTTTAATATATATCACTATAACCATCATATTGATATTCAACTTATTGATAATTATTTTCTTTTTATTCTATGATGTGATATGACCATTAATATATAAACAAAATTAATATTCTGAATCATTCATCATAAATACGACCGCCTGTTGTTGTATTACTCATTTATCACCAAGATTCCCATTTTTTACATGGATTAATCACTAAGAAATTGGGTCTAATTTGACTGGCTTTTAAAGATAGTTGTCCAATAAATCATCCATCAGTCTATTAATAATATTATTAATAATATTAATAATATTATTATTATTATAATTATTATTATTATTATTATTATTATTAGTAGTAGTAGTAGTAGTAGTAGTAGTAGTAGTAGTGTTATTATTATTATTATTATTATTATTATTATTATTATTATTATTATTATTATTATTATTATTATTATTAGTTAGTAGTAGTAGTTAGTAGTAGTAGTAGTAGTAATAGTATTGCTTCAGTGTTGGATAAAACATCACCAGGTCTTCTTTTTGGTGTACCACAAGGATCCGTTTTACGATCAAAGCATTACTGTATGAATGCTAAACCAGTTGGTGATATTATTAAACGGCATAATATTAAATATCATTGTTCTGCCAATGATACACAAATGTACATGACATTAAAACCATGTGAAAAATAGGATGATAATTCAACTTCAATCGAGGCTTTTATTGCAGACATAGGTACTTGGATGAACACCAACATGCTGACATTGTATACGGACAAAACATAATTCATTGTTTTCTCATCAAAGCAACATGTAAAGAAAACTGAGAATCTTCGCTTTAAGGTAGGATCCAGTTTTATAAATTATTCCATGTTTGTAACACACCTAGGGCTTATATTAGATAATACTCTTGGAACGGAGAAACAGGTGATTTATATATGTAAGTCCTGTTATTATCAATTAAGAAATTTAGGACTTATTCGTAAGTACAAAAGTGCAAGACTTGGGTCCAAACGCTTACTATTTATCGATTGGACTATGGCAATTCATTGTCATATGATATTCCCCTATTTATGACAAACCGCCTACAGTGAGTGCAGAACTCTGCTGCACGACTGGTAACACCATCTCGAAAAGGGAAACATATAACACCAGTTTTGTTCCAGCTGCACTGGATTCCTGTACGTTTTAGATTACCATGCAAGATACTGTTTGATACATTCAATGTATTGCTTGTAAAAGTACCAATATATTTAAGCAATCTGATAGAAAAATAATTACCTTTGAGAATGCTCCGATCTGAGTCCCATACACTTTTGAGGGATACAAAAAACCCATATACTATAGTACTGATAGAAATCTTTTCGAGCATCAGCTCTTTGGCTGTGGAACAAGTTGCCATACCCCATTAAACTCGCAGCAAGTAAAGACATATTTAAATTCACGTATTTATCATTTTAAACCAGTCTATTATGTATGAAATGTATTTGAGCTATATAGGCTCAGAATATGTTTTAATTATGTTTTATATGAAAAGCACTTTAGATTAAAATTGAATAGGGGTGCTTTATTAAATATTATTATTATTATTAGTATTAATATTATTATACCAGAATGGTAATTATTCCCTTAAAAATGTCAAATTATCGGTAAAACAGAAATATTTGTTAAAGCTCATAAAATATATCCCTAGATTAATTCTTCAAATGTTGTAGCTGCAAGAAATACATCCAATTAATGCCAGCTAATAAATTCCGCTAATCCCTAATTGCCACTTTTGAAAATAAGTATGTATTCACTACCTGGTGGTTGGTTCTTCATATGTAGCCTTCAGTTGTTTTCCCGAAGGTTGTAATTGGTTAAAAAAAAGCAAATTACACTAAAAAGCTTTTCAATGGATGTCTTCTTAAACTAAATTCATTCTCTTTTGATTTCTATTTAAAGTAAAAACCATCAATATGATAATAATGGTTATCTTCCAAATGGCTTAGTTATAGATATATTGTGTGGAGTGGCTGTGATTGACTTACTGAGAGAACTGATACTAGAAATAATATCGAAAATAAGACAAACAGTGGCTGTCACTCACTCTTGGCTTGCAACATAAAAGAACCGGCATTTTCTAGATTGTTTAAATACACCATTTTGGGTCAAACGAAGCGGAGTCCTCTTAGAAGCAATACTTCCAATAACATCTTCGCTAGCTTATTTCATATAACACTCAGACTCTGTTGAATCATACATTATTAATGTATTCGCTTCGATCTCTCAAACCTCATATGTACAAGTTCTGTAAAAGATGACTAATTAGTGTAGAAAACAACATGACTAGTATTAATAACTTCTATATTTAGATATAAGTATGTACATTTTTGCAACGATTCCCATTGAAAATCAGATACTAACTCCATCCTAGAGTAAACAACGAGATATAGTAAGGGCTCTTTATTAAATATACATTATATACATTATTATTATATAAGAGAACTAGTCCAGTTGCCGAATTTGACATAATTTGAATATTTTTCAGAGGACGAGATAGGCATACACGCCATCATAAAATCTGTCGTACTGGGTAATTAGTGATATAACAACGACTAATATATTGGACATTCTAAGTTTTTATCTTGAGTCAAACTTCAAAAAATACAGACAAACCTCGAATTTGTATCATGAAGTATCAGTATGGCAATGTTGATACAATGTGGATGATCAGTTTAGACAAATCATGAGCAGAATCATGATCGCAAGCGACCCCAAGCGCTTTGAGACAACAATGTTTATATTGTAATTATTCTTGTGGATAAGTGAAGGTCATTCGAACTTTGAACATCCATGCATCCACCTCTATTTACATCAATATATGCGTGAGTTATTGATCTCGGCAAACACATTGACCGACAAATTACACTTATTTATTATTTATTTATTTTACAATATTCTTATTCATGAACCTATTTATATACATCTGAAGGATTAATCTAGTATTTGAGTAGGCGTAGGGACCATTTATTAGTGACATCTACTGATGACATATCTTAGTACAAGGAGGTCCACTATTATTAGAGTAGCTTTATAAATGAACCATATCTGGTGTATACAATAAGCTAGCAAACCAAGTACCTGAGTGTATATAGTGTAAACATATTTGATTCATGAACTGCTATAAAACAGCAGTTTATCACCAAAGATCATTAATAACTAGCTTATTAGCTGATTCATGAACTGCTATAAAACAGCAGTTTATCACCAAAGATCATTAATAACTAGCTTATTAGCCCTTTATTGATGACATTCAGACACTTCCGACTTCCAAACTGACAAGATAGGCCTTTACGTAATAAACAACTGACACTCAACCTTTACTGGACCTGTAATTACGGAGTTTGTTAATTGGTTTTTAAATATTAAGACTTATGACTGGTAGATAACAGAACATTGTACGATAACAGGCAACCTAGAAGACAATGTCCTTTTGTTGCAGCTCATAGAATATCTAGGTTAATGGTAAAATAAAGATTATAAAACAGGTATCTAAACATGAAAACAATGATATCTTCTGCACAGACTACAGCTTATAATGAGACTTTATCGTTTGGACAACATGTTACCTCTCAAAGTACACATCAAGATGTCAGCGCGGTATTTTCATTTTTGTTTTGTTTAATTTGTTTTATTTAGTATTCACGTTACCTAACTTGTTTATTTATATTTGTTTTAATTTGCAAGTGCGCCTTCTCTCTAAAGGTGTTAAAGGCATGCTACCCCTACTAACTAGCGCAGATAGATACAACCTTAGATTATATTGAGTGTAAAAAGACAAGCAGTATTATGTTTGTGTTTGTAGAACATAAACATGCTAACTCTTAATATATTTATAGATGTTCCATGTATATCACTGTAAACATGATTATGTATAAGTGACACTAGCCGGCTGGAGTGAAAACTCTACATACATATTACTTAATATTCAACCGGCCAACATCTAGCTGTTTTGTGTATAGATGTTGACTTCATGGTTAATATTTCGTCCTTCGATAAGACATTCTGATTAGTGGCTTTAAGATAAAAAATATGTGATTCAAAAATCTTAATCACGCCCTTGTATACAATACCACAACTTTATTTAGATCAACCTTGGGACTGATAGTTAGAGTCATAATACAAAGTAAACCACCATTAACACACCTGTATCGTGACTATTCATTGTGGATGGAGAATACGATATATATACCTACAATACCAAATTGAATATATTTCTTTTTGCACTGGGAATATGTCTTTGACGTAATGCCTACTATGAAAGTAATCTTAGGCAATGTTAAGCATGCAGCTGTTCCACAAAAATGCCATATTATGGTAAAAGGGATTAGAAAAGATTAAATAAAAATACATCTCTAATCTCTGTAATCTATGTAATCTGTTTTACCTTTCTGTGAGCACCTCGGCACAACAGTTATAAACAAGACAAGACAGTGTATTCACAATTTCCGATGCAAATATAATACATGGCATAGTATAATATTAATAGTAATATAGGAAAATGAGAGACAGGCATAGCTATAATGGCTGTCTTCCTACCTGCCCATAAGTGAAATAAAACAATAAAATAAACAAAACATGGCTAGAGTATGGAAACATTTCATAGACTCATACATGCATATATACTCATGTAAATACACGCATACACACAATCACAACACACACACACACACACACACACACACACACACACACATATAATAATATATATATATATATATATATATATATATATATATATATATATATATATATATATATATATATATATATATTATATATTTAAAAATATATATATATATATATATAGATAGATAGATTGATTTGTCCTTTGGCTATGTTTTCGGATGGCAAAAGTACCGATTTGGTCTTTTTGTTACCGAGTTGGTCCATTTGTTGCCATTACTGGTCCTTTTGATACTTTTGTGGTGCAAACGCTACATCTGGTCTCAATGCTACTTTTTCAATCCATCGTATATTTATTAGGTCCAAATATAACGTATAAACCTATCCATGTTCTCAATGCTACATTCTCTCTGGTAGATAGATAGACAAATAATTCATAAGGTAACAAAAGGACACACATTTAGTCGATATGAAATACATTTATATTTGCTTTACTAGGGAATTAAAGACCGCAATTCTTAAATATAATGTTGACATAACAGAATTCTAACATGTTAGGTACAATTCAGATTGTGGGGAATGCGGATTAAACAATTATTAACTGTTATAAAAAGTGATGTGCGAAATTTAGCTCACGTAGTGTCAGAGTAACGAAACACCCCGACATTGAAAAAGACTTATAAAACATTTATTTTTAACAAGAATTTAGAAAGAGTTTAGTGTGGTGATAGATGGTGATCGTTCATGTAAATTATCAGGATTATATTCCAGTGTTTATAAGAGTTATAGTAAATCTATCACAGCGATGTTGCAAATGGACCCGTAGATGAACAATTATTTTAGTTATCCCGGAATGTATTGACAGTGGTAGTCCAGGTTAATATATGCCTTCGAATATAACATTTTCCATAAAATACTTGAATACAGTTAATGGAAACAATACAGTTTTATAAATATTGCTCTAAGTAGCATCGGGACACGGAAAACAATATATCAGATATATAGATAGATATATAGATAGATAGATAGATAGATAGATAGATAGATAGATAGATAGATAGAAAGATAGAAAGATAGATAGATAGATAGATAGATAGATAGATACACATGTATAAACACCTGTACACACATACATATAAACACATACCTACATATATATGTATGCATACAGTAATTCTGGTAATTGGGAAAATGTTCTTTTAACATGTTGAAGGGAAGGAGATTGAAAAGCTGATTGACAAAATAAATAAATGCAGCGAAATTAATTTTAAGTACTTGACACACATAAACCAACTTTATCAAATATGTTTTTAGTACTATCTGCAATCAACGCAAAACGTACTGCTATATTTTACATTGTCTGCAAATGAAGCAGGTAACTGACCTATTACCCGTTTTTTTAAATATAGCTCGTATGGTCTCACTTGGCAGAATGCGCCTCCATTTGTTCCAAACTTGAGGTAAACTGTAAAGAGGTAAACTTTGATAAAAAGGTGGATGTACCACCTTCCACGTGAAAACGATCGGCTTGACGGGTGGTACTAATTTCCTGGATTTCACGATTATATTTGAAGGTATTACCAAACGAATGAGGCAGTTTATTATTCGCAAAATCGTTAAAGAATAACGAGGATTTAGCTTCAAAAAAATTGGATTGCTTAAACAGAGGTTCAATATGACTATCATATTTTGCGTTATTTATTGTACGAATTGCACGTGTTTGTAGTAATTCTGTTTTACGTACAACTGATTGGCAAACCCTACCCCATACTAAAATACCATATGCGAGGTGTTGTTGAATGAGTACAAAATACAGTGTTCTTAGGCTTTCAACTGGTTAAAAATATGTTTAACCCGTTTGATAGAAAACAATGCACGAGAAAGTTTGCTGTTGACGTGTCTTAAATAGTATTTCCATGTCAGGTGTACATCTATTAAGATACCTAAAAACTTAGTCAATCTTTCTTTTAACTGCTTACCAATTCTTTGTAATTTAGTGTTATTTATTTCAATATTCAGTCCTGTGAAGTCGCAATGAGAGTGTTTGGCTCGTATAATGATGTACTTTGTTTTCGTAGCATTAAATGATAACTGGTTTGCGCAAAACCGTTCATAGAGAGAATTCATTGAAACGTTTGCCTCTCTAAAAAGCTGAGTCAAGTTTGAGTTTCTTAAATACATAGCAACCTTTATTGATCAATAGTGCTAGTAATGCATGCAAATTATATATTACATGCACTACGAAATATAAGATAATGACACCTCCTTGCTATCGAACATGCATGAATTGAAATTGTATTTTAACTATAATACAAAAACAAAATGATGCTGATGATGTTAATTATGTCAACTAGAAGGGGATTTAACAAGTAATAGTATTTATAAACTGTAAGCTAAAAATCAGAAAGTTGCGATCCCTATATCAGATGGTTATCTGAATGTTAAATCCATGATGAATAAAGCCATTAGTGTGCTTGATTATGTGGCATCGCAAGATACTGATGTATCAGTTGCCACTAAAAACTGGCTTGAAATCAACCCTGTTTAGCTGTTTAGAATAAAAAGAACAAAAAATCATGTACATCGTAATTTGAGAGGTTTTATATTGGTGTAGATTGGAAACTCGTCACAGTTCAACTGTAATTTTTTTTTCGGCGCGCCATCTAGCGGCTTACGAGTTATATATGGAAATGAAATTGATCTGACGTTCTAAAATTGGGAGTATTGAAGCGCAATCAAATGCAAAAACTAGATGTTGTTCTTCAGATATTATATATTTTACACACACTCACACATACATACACAAACACACACACACACACACATATATATATATATACGGTGATGCAGCTTTAATATTACCAGCCTTTATTAAACAACCACAATATAATAACAAAAGATTATCTACTCATGACATTACTTTTCTCATATTCAAATGGTATTTTTCACATTTTAAGATGTATGCTATGAATGAATTAAAGAATGAATTAATGAAATAATGAATGAACGAATGAATTTTATATGATTATGGATAATATTCAAACTGGAGACACCATCATTCTACTAAATCTGATAACATCAGTATTATTAAATATATGGTTCTGTATTAGTACAAAAATAGCTCACTTTGCTATGATAAATTATGAATTTTGCAAAAATAACGATGTGTTTTATATAAATATATTAACATGTATCGTCTTGTAAAATAGTATACAGGTTAGTCAACATTTGATATAATTTTCATTAAAGGATTTGGTTTATACACTACTTCAGTCAAACCTGATAAGAATCACCATATATTTTCATTTGCCACATTTAGATGCAAATACGGTAAAACAAATTAATTATGTATTTGCAGAACAAATGTGGAATGGCAAGTTAAAATAATTACTGAGTGCATGAGTAAATGGACCCAAAATTGTGTAGTCCAAATTATCCAACTCTTCATGACTTTTATTGACAATAACTAGCTATCAAAAGAACTTGTGTGTTAGAAAAGTTAACAGATATTTCTCATTGGTAGAGAAACTTCGAGTCTATGGTAATTTCTTTAAAGCGTCACGTACTGAGATGTGTGGTGAATACAAAAATGGCGTCAATCCAATTTAGAAAAACGAGAGACTATTGCCTAAAAAACAGTAATATTTGTGCAAATTTCAATACATTTTAATGCTAATAATTATATGTGTGCAGTTTCCTATTACCATTGTTCGCTTGTATAGAATGGCTGAAAACTGTATTTTATAATTAGTTCAACTATTGCAGCCTAACTTATACTTCTAATGATTACAGATAGTTGACCATCATAATTGTATATAATCTATAAAGTATTCAGACCTGTTCTTACCATACTCAGAGATCAAGTCACAAAAACAATACCACCATGAACCATTATCTTTGGTTATGAGTTATATTTCATGATTAATAGATTTTAAATAAATATATAATTCTACAGTTATATAGCAAGAAAACTACATGCTCAGAATCTAATATTTGTTATAGAAATAATTATAAATATTATTAGACTAGGAGAGAGATTGAATATATATATATATATATATATATATATATATATATATATATATATATATATATATATAATATATATATAATATAATGAATAAAAACAGCATATTTAAGTATGCTACGCCAACTTTGGTCAATAAAAGTTAGGCTTTGATCCTGCTGGGGTAATACGGGAACAAATACGAAATAATTCAATTTCATTAATAAAATTAATCAGCTTACACTTTCAGTTTTCTATAGAACGCATAATTAAAAACTTTCATTACATGGCAGGCTATTAATCTTTTGACTTTGTACATTATTTCCCTATTGCCATAACATAACCCAGAAGTTGTAAAAAGGAGTGGTCCAAACGTTCTTTTGTGGTCCACATATTTAAATATATTTATATTTTAACTCCCTCCTTATTACTTATCTGCTTCTATTCTAAATGTGCATGCCTCTAAAACATTCTCACAATACTGAGGGTATTTCTATAAAGGTTTACTAAATATTCGTATTCAATAATGTTCAGAAAAGCATACATTTGCCTTGCCCTATGAGCTAGGTACCAAATATAATATTATTCTTTAGGCATTTGCATAAATATGTCAACCGGATACAGATAATAAAGTCAGTAGAATAGATCTTATAGGAGATTAATTATGCAGAGAAGTTTCTTGATCGAAGATATAACTGTTATAACATGTAAAGTAGCCAATACTCTTGGAATTGGATTGTGGGGAAATGGAACTTACTTTTAATATCGCCCATCTCATTTCTCATTTTCGTGCATTGCTTCAAAACAATATTTTATAAACATTTTATTAATATGGAGGAAACAACAGTACCCTAATATTTCAAGGGAGGTGGTGGTGAAGACGGGGTGATGTTGGTGGTGGTGTGGTGATGATAGAAGTAGGGTGGTGGTGGTCGAGTAGAGGTGGTGCTGGTGACCTTCTACCGGTTTTTTTATCATTGCCGTTACGGCGGTGCTTATGTTTTGGCTCTCAGCATCTTCTTTTGTTCCTAGTATTGTTGCTGTTGTTGCTGGTTCCATTGCTGCATCTGTTGCTCGTCTTGTTATATTTTCTTTTATTCATATCAAATTTATTGATGACTTCACCTTGTTATATTGAGCTAATAATAAATTATTCAATCTGGGCTCAGTACTGGAACAGGTTGTCATGGAATATTTTAAACACTTCTTCCGAATTTCACTCATAAATATACTTTTATTATTTACATATGTAACATTATACGTTCCATTGAATGAGCAGTAGATGTCAACATTAATCAGATTTAGATACTTCATTCTGATACTGATTCCTACGCTTAAAACGTGACAGTTTCCAGCTAGTAATATTACTTTATTGAAAACTCCCATTTATATCCATAAATATAACTAGAAGTCATTATTTTACCATTGTCAGTTTCGTGATAATTAAAAATAAATTTAAAAGCTAAAACATCAATGAACGATCTCTCCGATTCAAAGTCTCAACCTGTTACTTTTTGACCAATAACACGTAGCTCATAAATGAATAAATAGTGCGATGGTTAATTGCCAGCTAGGTCGATTTGCTATTAAAATACCCGAAACATCTGGCAAGCCATTCACCTTATAAGGATATCTGGGATACCATGTTATTTCTGGGGATTAGATACTTTTTCGCTGAAATGGAGGATCTTAATCAGACCGATAATGGCGTTAGTGAAAAGGGTACGTTTTAAGTAAAGAAAAGGAGTCTTCACAAAGGTAATCCCTTACGAATACAGACTTAAACCCAAACGAATATAATTTCCTCGGATTAACATTTCGTCCAGTTTGAGTCCAAGAAATTTTAAAAGACAGATTCCAAATGACAGATGACAAATACCGAGATCGATTTAGTAACTCTTCTACCATATATCTGGCGTCATGATGGATAGCTAATTGTCAGTTTTATAATACGTGTGTCTGTCTGACGTCTATGATCGATCTGACCAGAATTAGCTGTTGATCTAGCTGTTTACAATACGCTCAATGAGAAACTTATTGTAGCATCATTAGTAGGGACATTTGACAGGTATCAAATCATCGCCTGTTCAACATCACCCATATACAGTCGTAAATTTACCTTTTACGAAGTGCTTAGGGACATGATCCACTTACAAACATTTCATATCATCTTTAGAAGCATCAATGATATAAATAACTAATTAGGTGTTCCGTTTGTTTCTTTAGCTACACGTTTCACACCCCACTACCCTAACACTAATCTAGAGGGGGTCGGGTTGAATCATGGAACAAAAAAATCAATTTAATCTCATCCAATAACTAGCATCCCTCATTTATTCCTCCGCTCAATCTTAGATCGATTCATCCAAAGGACTCCATGAACTAAGTTACACCATCGTTTTGAACTCAAATAGTAAATAGTGCAGTAATTATACTTATACACAAAATTAATCTAACCAACATTCATTTGCCTACATCTCAGTCAACGCCTCTAAACTTACCACCTTCAGTAGCTGCTTTGACAAACATCAAATCAAACCTAACAGTAAACCTTAATTATTGCTGATTGCTGTAGAATATCTAAAACGCACAGAGTAGGGCAAGTATTATAGCAGGAAGGAATCTAGAAAGGGTCGCTTTATTTTGGTATGCTATGCATTAAGGCGGCTATTGGCTAGTATTGGACTATCGATTAATTTGATGATGGAAAGAAGTAACACGAAGCTTATCATGTTAGTAAAGGCCTGCTTACCTCATGACGTGTTTACCACAAGAATATTACATCCACTAAACGTCATATTAGTTCAAAGGGCATTCTCGTGCTGAACGCTAAAAACCTATATGTTTTTGTATATAATGAACCAATTCCCTGCTATGTGTTAACTTAATAATATGAATTAATGTTGATGGCAAATATATATTGACATTTACTTAAGTGCCAGAACGTTCGGTTAGTTTCATTGTAAATAAGTATCTGGGAAAACAATTCTGGATTCCACTGTCATTCATCAAACGTCATAAACAAAATCGTTCTCTTGATTAGAGGTTTTTCACGGGCAGAAAGCCAATTTAAAACTCTTTATATACCATCTCTTTCTACAACCAAGCAACAAATATAAAGATTGCATTAGTAAATAGTCGAGCTACATCTTAGTATAGATATACATTTTGCACGACACAAGTTCGTCTTTGAGCAATAACAGGCAATGAGTTAACAAATGATTTAAAACATTATGTCATATAGATATATTCAAGTATGGAACCGAAGACTGGTTGCGTAGTTTTCAAAACCATTTATTACATAACTACAGTAAAATAAATAATTTTTTCATGCAGTATGTGTTCGGTGTTGTACTTTGTCTGGTTGCGTTAATTGGTAGTGGTGCAACTCCTGTTAGCACTAGAAGTATTAGTATTCGTAATAGTGTTAAATGTAGTACTAGCAGTATAAATAGCAGTAGTATCAGTACGAGTAATATTAGTAACAGCAGTAGTAATAGCAATAATAGCTGTATTAGTAGGAGTAGTAGTGGTACCAGACATTTGTACTATTCCATTTGGTCAATTCCAAATCCAAATCCAATTCAAATTTTATCTGTTCCCAGTCCAATTCCATTTTAAAAAATAATCTATTCCAATTCCGGTACTACTACTACTACTACTGCTACTACTACTACTACTACTACTAGTAGTAGTAGTAGTAGTAATTAGAGTTATTGTAGTAGTAGTAGTAGTAGCAGCAGTAGTAGTAGCAAGAGTTATTGTAGTAGTAGTCTTAGTAGCAGTAGTAGTAACAGTAGTAGTAGTAGTAGTAAGAGTTATTGTAGTAGGAGTAGTAGTTGTTGTTGTAGTAGTAGTAGCAGTAGTTGAAGAAGAAGAAGAAGGCGTAGTAGCAGTAGTAGTAACATTAACATCAGAAGTAACAGCTATAATATTTATGATAATAGTAATAGTAATAGTAGTAGCAATCGCACCAGTGTTGCTATATGGATATGAAAGATCGAAAGTAAGCAAAATTGACAACAACAAACTGAACCTTTCCTAATAACGCTACCTAAGAATAATTGTAAAACTTAGATGGATGAGAGTAAGTATAAACTCAAATCAGAATAAAAGGTAAATAGAGATGTACAGAAACGAAAATCGAACTAGATTGGCCACCTGCAGAGAAGAAAGAAAGATGATCACTCCCTGGTAACAGTTACTTTTATTGTTGTTGGTGATGCAGTTAATGACGTTTATGATACTTTTGATGGTGTTGATGAGGATAATGATGCTGGTTATACTTTTGGTGATGATGTTGTTAATGATGATGATGATGATGATAATCATCATCATCATCATTATTCTTCTGTTGTTGTTGTTTTTGTTGTTGATGTTGTTGTCGGTGTTGTGATTGTTGTCGTAGTGATAGTGGTGATGATTGTACAGGCAACTGAAGTAATAGATGCAATAGAAATACCTTTAAAAATGTCATCAACTAGACAGGATGTTTTGCCAGTAAGTCAACTAAAATAACAAACCTTACTGAAACAACGTTTAATTATCTGGTAAAGCGGTTAATAGGTCGAGGATAGCCAACTTCGACAATGTTTTTGTTGTTAGAAGAATTAATGGTAGAGCTATCTGGATGTCTGCTACTGGGTAGAGCCACTTAGTGTTGATATATGTTATGTTGTTATAGCGTTATTGGTGCTGGTGTCTTGCATACTAGCATTACCAGACGGTATATAACAGGATACATTCCAAGTTGATGATACTAGCCCTCAGTGACAGTAATTAGTTAAATTGGTGTTACGATCATCCTTCGATTTGTGTCGGTATAACATACAAGGGATATTGGCCCATCTACTAGGAAAATGAATTGAAAACATTTAGCAAACATTGTGCATAATTGTTATTCAAAACCTAATATTATCGCCGTTAAAATTATACTAAACAATTAAGAGCCAGCTTACACTATTACATGAAAACAATATCCTCATTTCATACTCATCATGACTCCACAAACATAGTATTAGGGAGGGTGATATTCGGCAGATCAATTACTTCACATCAAAGATATTTAATAAGCAACATTCGATAAAGCCATGGCTTCTTTTCTAGACGTTATGCCATCGTTGTGCTGATAGCCATACATTACATTATGCGGTCAAAGTCAGCTGGTTACTATCATGATACATGCATGTGGTGGAATATAGAAGGATGTGATAATCAAATACAATAGAATTACAATACATAAAAGTTTCCCAGGCGACCACTCTTCCATTTAGACAATAATCTGAATGTCTCATTTTCATTATATATATATATATATATATATATATATATATATATATATATATATATATATATATATATATATATATATTATAACCCAAACACTTTTGTATATTACATTGTAATAATGTATTCCCCATAAATAAGTCCATTTAATCAAATTCATTGACAAATATTGATATATTTACCAGAGAAATATCATAAGCAGACGCCTTTGTGGCTGCAATTTTATTAAATATTCTATGTAATGAGATTGCTCGCATAACCGAGATCACATTATGATATAGCCTATTTAGACATGATACGGTAATCTTTGCCCAACGGAGGAAATACAAAATTCAAAATTGAGCGATAACACAGGAATATAATATACGAATTAGAACAGACACTGAACTGACAAACCTTCTAAGATGATTGATTATACCTGAGATATCTGAGATATCTGTATATATCGTACGGTCAGTATCATGTTTCTTCTTCGAGGCGCATCAACAGCATCCGGCATGGCAATAGCTATAATTTAGCACTTGTATACTTGATACTAAAAAAGCAAGATAACTGACTGAATTCAATTGATGTATCACGAATACGGGGATTTTATTTTATTCTGAAACGTGGAATGTTTCAGCCTAACTGCACAATACCCTAAGATATTGTAGTCCGTGTGGTCGAAAACCCAAGCATCAACAAGCGAAGTAACTAGACACCACACATAAATGAATCACCAAAATAGCTGTTTGATAATATATCCTTCAGAGGTTGGACTATATCTGCTCGAAGGAGGCGAGAAGTTAGAACTTTAGCCAACATCACGCTGCCAGTAGTCGGTAATTAACGGTAATGGCTAATGATTGTTTACGGTAAAAATGAGGGCAGATGTGATGGGACGAAATAATCTAGACGGAATTAGTTTGTTTGAGTTCGACATGCATTACGTCAGTCGGTAATTATTGGCTAGCTTTGGGAAATAAATCAAATTGGTAATGGAAAAAAATGTGGATTAGAAGAGAAGCTTTTCTTGTTATTAGAACCTTGGATAGCATGTGCAGTGGTCAGGAAAACAACATGAGATATATTATAGATAAAAAACCGGACATAGGTATCGGAGAAGTATCAACCCTTTTTATATAGTTCACCTTGAAAATATAATAATAATAATAATAACAACAATAATAATAATAATGTATATTTAATCAAATGTCCTGTATAATGAAAGAGTAAGAGTAAGCGTAAGTAAATATGATAAATTCTAAGGATGTTATTACGTGCGATATCTTATAAAAGTTTGCTAGACATCAAGGAACTATTATCGTTGTGTATTTAGAATAAGTGACGATGATTCTATATTCCTAGTTATTCAGCCTTTCTTTGTGTTGGAAACGTTTATAATTATTTATGTTATACTATTTGGGTTTTTTAAATGATACCAGTAATGATACTGCTTAGTCATTTATATCGATTTTGTAACATCCTCATACGCTATTTGGAATCTATGAATCCCATCAACCCGAAATAAATCATAATCATATCAAGATGTTTCGAACGGGTCTATTTTTTCTCGTTTACATACTGTTTGGACCAACGTAAATATTCATATATATATATATATATATATATATATATATATATATGTGTGTGTGTGTGTGTGTGTGTGTGTGTGTGTTTTAGCTGTGTATAATAAGGCACAGGCACAGAGAATCTCGAACCGTGAATTCAAACTCTGGACGTTTCTTCAGGGGACTGAATCCAGAGTGGCGACTTTTCTTGCTGAGACATGTGTAATGTCTCACCAGTCCCTAAGCCGCCAAGCAAAATCAAAATACGAATCACCTACAGCCGTGGAGTTTGGGTGTAAAAACCCAAGTCAGATCACGGCAGTAGTGAGAATGTTTAGCTTAATTATCTAAGCAGCCCTATTTATAGCTATTTTTAATTGCTGTATCTTTCTTCAAAGCAATACTATATAAACCATATAACCCAATTGTCACTGTCTTCAAAGATCAGTTTTTACAACGGGCAGGCGTCATGAAGCGACTACTATTAAAACTGTTTATCTTAATTACTATTAAAAGACTGACATCTGCGCTGAAGCAGACCGTAATAGCGCGTCATGGCTTCCGTACTGTTTGAACTATGCTATCATTTTCAAACCTGACCTAATTTATGCTATTCTAACTATTGTAGTTCTTAAATGTTATTTATGACAAGCAGATTAGAGCTAATCTTGAATGTCATAGTACAAACTGGACATAACTGGACCTAGGAAAGATAATTCTATTCCCACAAACAACTAAGGTGAATGATATATACAACTAAACTTGTTATATAAAACACACCAACCACACGAGCTGTGTCCAATGCCACTGCTCGAGATGCGATGCATTGTTTCTATTCCTGAGTCAGGAGTACATGCTTTAAGAGCGTACTGTGTCTGCTACAGTCATCTAAATGCTGGATAACCAGGCCAAACACTTAAACGGCGTGCCTCCAAAGACGCAAATAGTGCACGGAATATACAACTCTAGATCAACTTTTCTTAGAACGCATGGACTTGGAAACATACAGTCTCCACGCACAGAAAAGGGAACATCTTAACCGCAGCATAATATGCCTTGTGATATTTGCTGGAGGGTCAAATACCTCATAAGCATACAAATCCAATAATTCTATGGCCTACTCGTCACTAACCCTCCAATTCAGATCACGGCAGTTGTGAGAATGTCAAAGTTAATTATCTAAGCAGCCCTAGGTATAGCTATTTTTCAATTGTTGCTTCTTTCTTAAAGGCAATATATATAAACTTCATATCCCAATCGCCACTGTCTTCATAGATCAGATTATACAACGGTCAGGCGTTATGAAGCGATTAAAAGACTGGCATCTGCGCCGAAGCAGACTGTAATAGTGCGTCATAGCTTTGGTACTGTTAAAACTATATGTTAACATTTTAAAAATGTCTGCAGTTCAAACTATTATACTAATAACGTTCTTAAATGTTATTTATGACAAGCAGACTAGAGTTAGTCTTCAATGTCATAGTACAAAGCGGACATAACTGGACCTTGTAAAGATAATTATATTCCCATAAATAACTAAGGTGAATAATATATACAACTAAAGTTGTTAAATAAAACACACCAACCGCGCAAGATGTGTCCAATGTCACCGCTCGAGATGCGATGCAGTGTTTTTAATATTGAGTCAGTGATACGCATGATGGTTTAAAAGCTTGCTAAGCTTATTACAGTAATTTAAATGTTGGATAACAAAGCCAAACACCAAATAGTGCATGGAATATAAAGCCCTAGATCAAATTTTCTTAGAATGGGCGGACCTGGAAACATACAATCTCCACGCACAGAAAACTTATATTCTCAACCGCAGCATAATTTGCCTTGTCATATTTGCTGGAGGGTCAAATACCTCATAAGCATACAAATCCAAAACATCTTATAACCTACTCGTGACTAGTAAAACATTTACATCTCTACTGAAAAAGACCATTATGGCGGAATTGCCGTGGTTTATATTAACATTTTCAAACCAGACCTGATGTCTGCTATACAAACTATGATTAAGTTAGTCTTCAATGCCATAGTACGGATTGGACAAAACTGGACCTAGGACAGGTAATTATATTCCCACATACTACTAAGGTGATTTACATGCAAAACAGCTGTTATGTAAAACACACGAAATAAGCGAAATGTGCCCAATGCTACAGCTCGAGATGCGATGCAGTTTTCCTATTCCCGGTTCAGGAGTATTTGATGCACTTAGAGTGTACTTTGCCTGCTACAGTCATTTAAATGTTGCATAATCAGGCCAAACACTTAAATGGCGTCCTTCCATAGATGCAAATAGTTCAAGGAAAATACAGTTCTAGATAAAGATTTCTTAGTATGCGCGATCCTGGAAACATACATTCTACACGCACAGAAAATAGAACATTTCACCGCAGAATAATTTACCTAGTGATATTTGTTTGAGGGTCAAATACCTCATAAGCACACGCATCCAATAAATACTATAAACTAGTCGTCACTAAGCCTTTATCATATCAAATATTACAAGCAAAATTAACCAAAATAATTAAAATAAAACACGAAACCTCAATCTATGACACGGGCAATGTGTGTTTTAGAATTGTGTCTATTTGTTGAAAACAATATGCCAGAATGATAATATTAAATATATTCTTTAAAATAATTTGGTGAACGAGTAACATATGATGCACTGGGACATTCAGTCACATCAGCAAAATGTATCACTGAATAATGAAGCGTTTTATTAAATAATCTTTTTCATAAGATTTTTTTTTTTATTCAGTATGGCAAACATATACAATAAGCAGAAATATATATGAAAACCAAATGCTAAGAATATAATATTGAGATTAGCCGACTGAAGTAAGATATTTATTTCACTCTTATCTAGGATATCTTAAATAACTTGACATGTCTCACTGTTAGCTTCCTCATCCCCCAATGAAGGGATATTAACATGATATTACTTCATCAACGAATAATTGGATTAATAAACGAAATAAACTTGTATGTATTGACAAGGGCTCAGTACAGTTTAGCAGTAAGTACATCTCACCAAATCAATCCGTTATGGTGAACG
The DNA here is from genome assembly GCA_025642065.1 of Paralvinella palmiformis. NCBI lineage: Eukaryota > Metazoa > Annelida > Polychaeta > Terebellida > Alvinellidae > Paralvinella > Paralvinella palmiformis. Next base: position 131,743 of record JAODUP010000846.1, read on the forward strand.
AAAAGAATCTCTCAAAAGATCTAAATAGCCTAGGATTAAACTTGTGTGGATGTGCAATCAATGAAAATAAAATGGCATAATTTAACAAATAGACGACAAATACTCAGATCGAGTTAATATCGTTTATATCGTTCAGATAAAATAATTATTCCTATCTACCTGTCACCTTCATTCTGATGACGTATGTCTGACGTCCGTCGTCAATCTGACCAAATGCATGTGTTGATGTTGCTATTTACATAATATAATACGCTCACTTATGAATTGGCAATGTTTTAGGGTTTTCACCTTCTATGCCATCAGTGTGTACAACTTGTCATGATGACCTTGGAGCATAATGCGAAACACATTTTTAATGAGAAACGTTGTAATGGCATCATTATTAAGGCTACAGAATATTTGGCAAGTAACCTCAAACACGCAACTGTTATTATACAACATACGGAAATGAACCTAAGCAACACTCGCTGATTTACATCTCACACACGGTGCCTCTAATGAAAGAAATAATAACGTCAGCAGGTCACCGCCATCGCTGGCAGTAATGGTTTCGGGCGCTATCACCACCTACGGAGGACAATAATTATGGCTGCTAGCTGAGTGTTGTTTACGGCGAACATTATCTCTGAGGTGACGTGAGATAAGATACGTTTTTATTCTCTGTGAAACCATTTTCACCTGTCGTCGTTTCCTATACCCGAAAAAAAATATATAAACGAAACTTAATAAAACGATTCGAATGAGGAAAATTGTATATCATTAGTAAAGAGTAGTAGTAGTAGTGGTAGTAGTAGTAGTAGTGGTAGTAGAAGTAGTGGTAGTAGTAGTAGTAGTAGTGGGAGTAGTAGTAGTAGTAGTAGTAGTGGGAGTAGTAGTAGTAGTAGTAGTAGTAGTTTTTGTTGTTGTAGTAGTTGTAGTAGTTGAAGTATTAGTAGTAGTAGTTGTAGTAATAATAGTAATTCTAGTAGTAGTAGTAGTAGTAGTAGTAGTAGAAGTAGTAGTAGTAGTAGTAGTAGAAGTAGTAGTAGTAGTAGTGGTAGTAGTAGTAGTTGTGAGTAGTAGTAGTAGTAGTAGTAGTAGAAGCATCAGTAGTTGAAGTAGAGCAATATCAACTTAAACACCATCAATACAATTTCCACTGATGTTGCTCTGACATTTAATATTGATAATGATAATCATGCTGATGATGATCACAATGACTACACTTCTGTTGTTTGTGACATTGTTCTTCTTATGACGGTAGTAGTACTGATGTTGGTGATCTTTGTACTGAAATTGTAAATAATAAATGGCTTCTTCTAACCATATGCTGTCATCATAGTAATGTAGTTACCTTCACCTCTTTGTCCTCTAATATTTGGGGGGAAATGGTATAATAATAGTTTTATTTATCAACATATAATTAAATACTCAGCTTTATTTTATTATATGAGGTCATCACACTGAGATAGATACCCTGTCTTACCTATTCCCTTGTTATCGTTGTATTTCTAATCGTTTACTGTTAAAATGGATATTGTCTAACAGGTGGGAGAGAACTACGTTGTTTTGTCTTCAGTTAGTAAAGATAGGATCAAATAGTTCTATGTCGGGCAAGTTAACAAAAACGAGATGTCATGTGTCGCTTAGGTACAAATTTCACAACATCACTGAAAAGACAACAATAGCCCGCAGAGACAACACTTTTTGTCAGCGAAGTAGACAATTACTTGAGTAGTTCTATAACGCTGTTATCGACATAGACTGTTGATATGCAAGAAAGTGACTATATATTGGACGAAGACAGTTGGATCGTTGACCTAAGCCAGTTAGTACACTGTAGTAATACGCTTACCGGATTAACACTTAGTTAACGGAGTAAGTCAGTCAATAGATCAAGCAGAGCCAACTTAGACAATGCAGTTGATTTTTGTTTTGTTGTTCTAACGTTATTGTTGCTGGTGATGACTTGGACAATGGGAATATCAAACAATATACAACAGAATACCTACCATGTTGGTGACACCAACCCCGAACAACAGTAATCTATATCAACATGGCTTCGAACTAATGCCAGATAAATATATCAATTGATGTTAGTATAACATGACTGACATATTTGCCCAACTACAAGGAAAAGGTATTGCAAAAACCCAAATATAGAGAGTATTTCGAGTAAATTTAACATATGTGTTGGAAATGTATTTTCGTTTGACATCACACAAACTGAAAAATCATATTTTGTGCATGCATAATTTTAGCTCCCAACTATAACAGGCAGTAACTCATCAGGATTATGCCAAGTGATTGTTTCGGCATTTACTAGTATCTACCTCACACCAAGTGGTCAAGCAACGTATATGTTTTCATTAATTTATATATTAATTAATTGATTCATGCATTCATTTATTGGTTGATATTTTTGTCTTCAAATAATTGGTAAGCCATGACGTGCTTATTCCTGTTAGAAAGTATCTATATAATAAGAAGGACTAATTGAAGATAATACTAAACAGTTTGTTCATTCATTGATAATATTACGCCTAGACTACGACAACGAACAGTTATATTGTTGATCCTCTCTAGCTGATCCAGAGTAACAATACTCGCCTGATTATCCGATAAAGGATGACGGGAGCACATTACCTCTATCGGGATTAAGCTTCGCTATTTCCATATTTCCATATGGATAATTTCCAGGGCGATTCTTCTTGTGTTCAGAGCTCCGTAGACTGTAGTCCTGACATTTGATTGGGTTCTAACCAACACTTACTGATCATACCACAAACTAATATGCATTTACTTGGTGAGCGTCTTTAGAATCTCAAACACTTGCCCTCATAAGAAAAGGGAATGGCAAATTGTCATTGGAATTATATTTATACTGAAAACGTTCCTTTTTAAATGCGCCTAGATGTAGACTAGCGTATTCATTTTATTGTTGTTATTCTTCTGATTTGTTGTTAGTGTTTCAATCAAGCAATATTGTTAAACGTATTTTAACATTATTAATGGAAATTGACTGTATAAATATCGTTTTTATTACTACCATTATTGGAGCCATCTAAAGAACTAAGACAGAACGAATCATCTCAGTTATTACATTTCACTAATAGACAAATACAATATCATGGAGAATAAAACTTGATAAATTTAAATAATATATCATAAATATAATGATAGTATTTCAAATAAACAATCACAGTTTCTATGGACATTGTACCCCCTCTCTCTCTTCTCTCTCTCTCTCTCTCTCTCTCTCTCTCTCTCTCTCTCTCTCTCTCTCTCTCTCTCTTTCTAATATATATATATATATATATATATATATATATATATATATATATATATATATATATATATATATATATACATTTTATTAAGTATTCCCCATAATTCGATTGCATTCTAAAATCGGAAACAAATATATAAGTCTGTGGTAATATTTCCACATAGAGAAAATATTAAATGGAAGCATAATGTCAAGATTAAAAAGGTAAAAAGGTGAAGTGAACTGAGGGAGCTTTGTTGCACGCTTAAAACTGTGAATGTGGGATATCTTGACATGTGGTAATGTCACTCTCCAAATCTATAAATAATAAACATCCGCTTTACATAACTTTGACAACGGCTGATGGCGGCGGTTCAATATGAGAAAACAACAACATCGTGTTTTATGGATGTGACATCGAAGAGGTAAAAGCTAATTTGCTGAGCTCAACTAGTAATCTACCAATAATAATAGGTAAACACCATTCATTCCTTTTATTTTGCTAATATAGTGACATATTGTAACTTCCATGATGGCGTTCTTTCATAGAGGTTTCGATTTATGTTCGATAATTGTATACAAACCTTTATCTTTTGATGATGTAAGCTGCATTTAATGGGAAGGTTTGTTATCCAACCGCCCATCTGGATAGGTTTTCTCTGCCGAATATGCAATATATTGTAAATTCTAAATTTATTTTAAATTAGATCCCACGGCGAAGCAGTAAATTGCAGACAATATTCAACATTCTTTATATGTTTTCTTTTATTAAAATTATGAATGTTGAAATAAACAATTTGAATTGAATCGAATTAAAATTGAACTTACCTGTCATGGTATCTCCCAATACATTGTTTAAACAATAATATTGACATAAAGACAGAAGAACTCATCTAAACTGTTCCGTGTAAACACCCGAAACCTATTAAAATTGTCCCAATTCGTTGTTCCCGAATTTTCCACACTCAACCAAAGTAAAATATGTTTTATATGTCCGTTATATATTCTGAATATTGACCAAATATCGAATCCCAAAATGATATTTTATGTGATAAATTCAATGAATATGTTCATTTCCGACAATTTGAATCCCCGAGGTGACCGATATATCACAGCCGGTAGTTTGAATAAGAAACATCGTCCACGGCATTGGTAATTGTTTTTAACTTGCGTGGTGCTCAGACAAAGACAACACAAATTCGATTTGATGGACGTGCAAGAAATAATCTGCTGAATATAAATGACATAAACCGATAAACATATATTTAGCGATCAATATTGGATAAATGAATTACCTATTACTTAGAGCTATATTTGCCTCATAATCAGATACTTTATCATCGCTATAAATAAAGATAATATTCTGAATATCGTTCAACATATCTGCACGATATATAAATCATGTCTACATCATATCCCATAACATTCCTATTTAGATATATTTAACTGTCTTCTGTTTGTTTATTCCTATACCAATTATTGACCGATCGTAAATTTATTTTATTTAAATTTCGTATACACAATTTATGAAATAATTAATTAACTGAAATAAACATGATTAATAAATTCCCAGATCATTGAATTACGGCCCAAAACTACATTTGATTTTATCCCATATTTTAAGAAGGATATCTTTAAAGATTAATGCTGATTTGACAAAACTAATTATTTATACTTTAATTATGTTTTCGTCACAATCCTGGAACTTCAGATTTCTATTTCATTTGGTTAGAAGTAAATCATATTAATTAGTTTTAATAGACACTATGAGAAGACCATAAAACGGGATAACATGCGGCATGATAATGTATATATTGTGGAAGCCATGACGCTATGTCTGGTAAGTAATAATAGCCAGTATCCATGATAAACAAGAAAAGGTTATCAGTATTTGTCACCTATCTTATCCGATCACTTAAAACAGTTTATAAAGGCTAAATAAATGTGTATAGGTGTTTTCTAATCGGTTTATAATAAATACATTACTTGACACCAGAATCAACGAACTACAGTAAATAAACGTTTTATATTCATGAACAGTCATAGAGTTTAATTCAACAGATTTATATCAGTCGTGTTCATATTGACGTATGTTAATGCTAAATATTTGTACAAATATATTGACATAAAGATAAAATTGAGAACATTTGTTAAAGAACTGAATTTATTGGTTCCTTGTTCATGATTTGATTTCTACTTCTGGGTATAATATCATGAATGTACGTTGAAATGCAAACCAGGGCGTGGAGTGTAAATCTAGATTGTTAAATACGTTATTTCTAAACCTTTAAGATGATGATGATTGATGCTTTTACGGCCACTTTTTTGCACAAGGTAGGCTAAATGGGCCGAGCGACCTCCGAAGGTAATGAGACGAAGTGAAAGACGAAACAACCTTCAGATATGCCCACGCCGGGATTCGAACACGGGTGGTAGTGATCTGTGGTCCAACACGCTACCGCTAGACCACGGAGGCGCCCTCTAAACCTTTAAGAGATTCTTGAGTTTAGCTTGTGCGTTGCTAATTCAAGGATCTGCACAGAATCGCTTTTGATTACTGTTTTTTTTTTAATTCAGCAGAGATGAACTAATCTCGAAATTGAAATCCGCATAGTTGATACAATAAATTCCGAAGAAGCTCCACTAATGGCCGAAATTATCACATATATCTATTAAATTGTAAACAAAATTAGATTATTAAATAAATTGTATTTAATTAATAAATCTATGTTATTATGTTGCCTCCTGCTAACGTGGGAGATATTCATGGTAATATACACAAACGGATACAGACGATACTTTGAGTTATTTTGTTAAAGTTCAGCAGCGGATTACAATAAATAATGGCAGAGGAAGATGCCACCTTTTAGGTAAGACAGAAATATTTCTCAAATCTCATAGAGTACATCGTTAGATTAATTATGTGTAAGGTTGTAACTACAACAAATATCTCGAAATGATGCCAGCTAATTCTCTCATCTAATTCTAAATTCCCTAATTTCAACCTAAAAATATATAAGCCCCCCTTGAAAACAAAATTTATCACAATAACAATAATAGCTATCTTCCAAATGGTCTAATTATTGAAATATATTATGGTTATAATTGACTCAATGAATGAATATATGCTAGAAATTATATGAAACACAAAAATATAATTTAAGGCAAACATTGAATGTGACTCACTAAAGACATTTGTATCTAATGAAGAGGGTTCCTCTTATTAGGAATACTTCCAACAACATTTTCGACAGATTATTTCATGGCACGTTTTGACTGTGCTGCACTAATGCATTATCTTCTCAAACATCACCTGTATTGATTCTTCAATAATTCAGTGGGTTGTGTAGAAATCAATATAACTAGGGTTTACAATTTCTACATTTAGTTAGCAGCATTCATTCAAATATTCTTGTTAAAAAGTGGATAATAATTCGTTCTTGGATAACAAAATTAGATAGACAAGAAAAGTATCAATTACAAAGATCACTTCAATAAAATCTTATCTACGGTCCAGTTGCCGAATGCGACATGATTTGAGCATTACCTAACAACCAGGTAACCACATACGCCATCTAAATATATCTAGGACTGGGCAACATGTGATATAACATAGACCAGTATATTGGACTTTCTAAGTTCTTTATCTTGAGCTAAACCTGATAAAGCTGGACGAACCTCAAATATTATAATGAAGCGCCAGTGTCACACGTTTTGAGAGAATTAACTACCTTCAGAAATGTGGATGATCAGATTAGACAAATCATGATATAGATGATTGAAAGGTATCAATAAAGCAGAGAATACTTAGCGGATATAGACGAATAGGGTAATTATTCCTGTGGACAAGTGAAGGTCATTAGAGCTTTGAGCATCCATGCATACACATGTTACATCCATATATGCGTGTGTTATTGGTCTGTGCAAATACTTTGACTGAAATATTAGAACTTACCAATCTGGGAAAGCTTCAATAACAAAAGAAATCCGACTATTGGCTTTTCTATAACAACATTTTTATTCGTGAGCCTATTTATATCAATGTAAAGGATTAATCTAGTGTTAGAGCAGGGATGGAGACCATTCATAGAGGCACCTGCTTTCGACTGATCTAAGTAGAAGTATGTTCACTATTAACATAATTGGTTTATAAAGGAACCATGTCTGGTTTACACGATAAGGTACCAAACCAACGATATGGGCATATGTTGCGTAAATATATTTCGATATATGACCTGCAATAAAACAGCAGATTACCACCTAAATATATTTATTACTCTCACCTTCTACTCCCGTATTGACAGTATCCAGACACTTCTAACTTCCAAACTCACACAACCACAACATAAACCTTTACGTTAAAGACTACTGACACTAACTCCGGACTGGACCTGTAATTATACAGTGTGCTTAAGTCATTTAAATGAGATCAATATTGGAACTGTTAAAGGGTATGTATCACCCAACAGGCTACGATAACGGCTAACCTGGGAGACGATAATCTGTGTAACAGGTCATGGAATAGCGGACCAAATATTAATAAGAACATTACAATAATTGCATCTTCTACACAAACTACATTTGACCTCTCAAATTATATATCAAGATGTCAAAGTAACATTGGCCTTTTTGTTTTATTTAATTTTGCATTTAGTTTTGATAATACGTAACTCTGTTTGCTTTGTGTTGTTTTATTTTTCAATTGAGCCTTCTTTGTAAAGACGTTACAGACATGCTACACCCTGCTAACTAGGGAAGTCGCATACAAGCATACAAGCATTATATTGGGTGTGAAAAGATAAACGTTATTATGTTTGTGTTTGCTGTACATAAATATTATAACTCATATACATTTAAAGAAGTTCCGTATATATATATATATATATATATATATATATATATATCATTGTAAATATGTTGCTCTACCCTGTTTGAGTGAAGACTCTACTCACGTTTTACTTACTATTCAACCTGCCAATATCCAGCTGTGTTTGTGTAACAAGTTTGTCTAAAGATGTGGACTTCAAGGTTAATATTTCGTCCTTTCAGAGACATTCTACAATTAGAGTCTTTTAGAATCTTAATCTTGCTTTTGTTTACAATACCACGACTGTATTTGAATCAACCTTGGGACGGATAGCTAGCATAATAACGTACGACGAACCGAAATACCAAAGCCGTATCGTGGTGATTCCTTGTGGATGTAGAATAATACCTATAAACCATAAGTACCAACCTGAACGTATTTCATTTGGCACTGAGAAATACGCCTTCGATGTGTTTCCCGCTATTAAAGAAATATTTGGTAATATTGCAACTGTACTAGTTTGAAAAATACCGTTTATCACGTTATGTTCAGAACAAATGGAAAAGATAAAAAAGAGTACTTGTTTAGCCTATATATTAGCTTATGAAATAAAAGCATCATTTGTATGATTTAAATGTTTTCTTTCGAAGGGTGTTTTAGACATAGAGACAGTGTCATCTCCAAAACAGCCTATTCTGTGTTACCTTTCTGTGAGAACATTACCACAACACTTATATTTATTGGAACCTTTATCAACAGTGCTAGTAATGATTGCCCTTAACATATTACATAGACTAAGACCTATAATAATATGCCACCCTCTTGCTTCCGAACAGTCATAAGCTGAAATTAAAATTTAGGACGATGACGCTGATGATGATGCTGATGCTGCGAATGACGATATGTTAATAATAATACTAAAAATACTAATGCTAATACTAATAATAATAACTAATAATAATAATAATAATAATAATAATAATAATAATAATAATCACAACAATAACAAACAACAACAAGATCTACTTATATTACTACTACTATCACTGAAAACAACCATTATCCCCCACTACTACCATTATCACTACTACCATTATCACTACTACCATTATCACTACTACCATTATCACTTCTACCATTATCACTACTACCATTATCACTACTACCATTATCACTACTACCATTATCACTACTACCATTATCACTACTACCATTATCACTACTACCATTATCACTACTACCATTATCACTACTACCATTATCACTACTACCATTATCACTACTACCATTATCACTACTACCATTATCACTACTACCATTATCACTACTACCATTATCACTACTACCATTATCACTCTACCATTATCACTACTACCATTATCACTACTACCATTATCACTACTACCATTATCACTACTACCATTATCACTACTACCATTATCACTACTATCATCACCACTACTACTAAGCAGACATGTGGTCAATTCAATTCAGGAATCGGAATTGATGGACATTTCCCATTTATAATCCGGAATTGGAATTATTAATAAAAAAGGAGTTAGAATTATAAATATTTAATTGAAATTGTAATTAAGAATATTATTTTTGAATTAGAATTTAAGTTTCCTACAAACAATAAACGCACAAATTGGTTTGCCATGGTACAGCATTAAAACCTACATGTGGTATTACCAATATACTGGAACCAAAATTGTAGAGTAAAAGGTCATTCCGAAAACTCAACTCACCCAGTAATATAAAATTACAATTACCTATATTTCAGCCCGAGTCAAATAGTATGGTTAGTGCATGAGTCCCCGCTTTATGTAACAGAAGTGAAAAGTGGATCATATCTTGAAACATTAAAAACCTGTTTTAAATTTGTAACACTTCTTCAAGAAGAATTTCTTCGGTATTCCTAATAGGCTTATTTAAGTTTTATGTTGTCGGTTTACACATCTCATACATCGGTATCACTGTGCAACACCTGTTTAAACGGGTGATACCTGTAAGAACACTTCAATAAATTTGCATCATACGTATTAGCATTGAGTACATAGACTAACAGGCATCCCTAAATATGACAAATGACAAACAACCAATGGCTGATAACCTAGAAAAACATGTCTCATAAAAACAGATAAAAATCTGATTCGAATCCAGAAACTTAAATATTACTGAAGAGTATTCCAACAACAGTTTCATAGAAAAGATATCATATATATATATATATATATATATATATATATATATATATATATATATATATATATATATAAAATATATATATATATATATATATATATAAATATATATATATATATATATATATATATATATATATATATATATATATAACTATTGATTATTCTCAGTCTACCAACAACAGGTATATATTAAATGGCAGAACCTATAATTAATAAGGGGAACTTCACGTCTCTAGAGTAATTGTCACAACAAATAAATCTTCGGAAACACATGAGAAAAATACAATATTCATTCATGTACACCATAATTTCATAGATTTTATATTGGTTGAGACAGAAAAAAGGCATTAGTGTTAAATAGAAATCAAACAAGAAAACGAACATCTCTTGTTTCAGCAATAGACAATCAATTGTTCACATTATATTGTATTTATATTACTATCAGAGATAAGCACAATTCGTATCGAAATATTTCTAAACATACGACATTGTATGTGAATTTGAAATAAAATAAAATTAAAAGGGGTTTCAACTTCTTCATTAGAGATCATTCTCCTAATAAGGACAAATACTCTTAGTCGGAGGGAGAGTCTTAATAAGGGAATTCTACAATTTATCTATCCATTTATCTATCTACTATATATATATATATATATATATATATATATATATATATATATATATATATATATATATATATATAAGACCAATTCAGTCAAACCCGATAAGAACATCCATCTATTTTATTTTGCATAATTTTGATATAAAACAGCGAAGAAAACATTTAATCTATTTGCAGACCAGATATCGATTTTGTTTGCCAGAACCCAATTATGCAGATGTGTTGTGTGTTAGAAAATGTAATAAGTATTTCGTATTGGTTGAGATTGCAAATTTTCTCGCATATAATAAATACGTTGAGGTGCTATATACCGGAATGTATGATGAATGGGAAAATGGCGTTGATCCCATGTAAAAAAACGGGATAATTATGCTGTGAAAAAACTGTAATATTTCTGCTGGTTTCAATACTTTTAATGCTAATAATTTTACTTGTGCATATTGCTATGACTGTTGTTCGCTTGTATGGAATGACTGATACATGTATTTAATAATAAGTTCAACTATTGCAGCCTTACTCATATTTCTAATGAATACAGATTGATGACCATCATAGTATTATCTCCTCTATAAAATTAGTCAAACTTGATGTTAGCATACTTAGAGACATAACGAAAGTTACAAAAACAATACAAATATATAATTATAAATATTATTAGACTATGAGAAGGAGTGACGATATACTTTATTTGACAACAAGAAATAATAATCTTCACTTTACTGTCTAACAAAATTATTCAATTTTATTAATAACATTAATCAGCTTACACTCGCAGTATTCTACAGAGCGCGAAAGCCTCATTACATGACGAGTTATTAATCTTATGTTTTTAGTTTATACATATTTTCCTATTAGCCATAAACTAATCCTTAGGTTTTGGAAAGGAGTGGTCTAAACGATATTTTAGGGTGCCACATATTTAGAGGAGTTTTATTTTTAGCTCTCTCCTAATTATGTATATGCTTATACTCTGAATGTTAATAGGTTTGTGCATGCAAAACATATTGTCCTACATTGCTTCAAAACAAGATTTCATAAATAATTGATTAATGTATTTCTTACTAAGCCATGCATACCTATTTAAGTTCTACCATTTACTTTACAGCTTTACCTCTAATAAGAATATATTTCATAACTTAAGTAAACGAATAGCATGAGGTTCATTAATCACATAACAGACACAATATATCCACTTGAATGCCGACAATTGCCTCAAACAAGGAATTATTCCCTGATTAAAGAACATTATATTGCCAACTCTGTACCTTCGCTTGAGAAAAATAGTTCATAACATTTCCAGCGTAGCAAATGCAATATGATCTATAAAGTCTATGATTATTGAAATGTTATTTGTTGTATTAGGAACCAGGAGGTTCTGGGGGCGAATACGCAAATCTTCTGCTGGGTGATAAAATATTAATTAACACAAAATAATCTGTAGCTTCACAAATATACCGCAATTCAATATGCCATTTATGTTATTGTTGTGGTCGAGTTGATGGCACTGACGGTTGTAGAAACGTTAACCTCAATAACTCAATAATATGAGGAAATCACCAAAACAATTTATTAAGAAATAATCGTTTTTAAATATCAGCAACTAACTAAATAATCAACTTACTTTTTACAGAGAAATTCTTCTTTTCTTCTCCTTTGGTGTTAACAGTGCCAGTGTCTAACAACTCGAGAAAATAAATTTGTTGTGTCTTGAGCTAGATATAGTTAAATCAAACACCTCAATCTTAGATAAGTCAACAACAGGAAGACCCCATTACCATTTACCTATCTCTTTACAGAATCAATTACAGGACAACAATAATCTCCAAGGACAATAGCCCGCAAGAAGAATATATAATAACGTCAATCAACCGTGATCATTTAAATGATATAGTGGTCTATGCATCAAGGATAACCAACCTGCACTATTGGCTACCACAAAGTATACAGCAGTAAATATATCTAATAGAAACCAAGAACAAATCTACATTGACGTGATGTATATATGGCCACAGCGCCGGGTTTAAGTTCGAGTCATCCAGTGGCTAATCTCAGTAGAAGATTGGGTGAATACTGGCCCTTCTAGCTTAGATAATTTATTATAAAGTTGATTAGATCAGCTATGGCTTACCAAGAGGAAACAACAGTACCCTAATGATTCAAGTTCCTTGACATCTCACAGTGAGAAGAAATGACATACATTTTCATATGGCAAAATACTAATGTTCCGGTTGTAACAAACACTAATTTGTCAGTAACGAATTCTACCGGGTTTGTTTTTCATCATCGTAGTCGCTACGTTGTTTATGTTAATTGCTTTAAGCATTTTCTTTTGTTTCTATTGTTTTTGCTGTAGTTGTTATTGTTTGTGTTGCTGCAACTGCTATTTTTCTTGGTGATTTTTTTTCTTTTATTCATATCAACTTTATTGAAGACTTTGCCTTATTATATCGAGCTAATAATGAATAATTCAATTTAATTTCTCTGCTGGAATAGGTTATCGTGGAATATTGTAGAACGGCGTCAGCATACTTATCTTGAATAAGACGGGGTTGTCAACATTAATCAGATTTAGCTACCACATACACTGATTCTGATTCCAACAATTAAAATGTGAGAGATTCTAGCTAGTAATATCAATTTATTGAAAACTCCGATCTATATCCATCAATAAAGCTAGAAGTTATCACATTGCTATTGCCAGTATCGTAATACATAAAAGCTAAGCCATCCATAAATAATTTGCTCTCACTTATCCGATTCAAAACCGCGTTGTATTTAAAGAAACTAATGATGCATACTGCATGTGCATATAAATCTAGAAATATAGAAATATGGAAATCACATCTGAAATTGAACTGAATTTCTAAATCATTAGCAGCAATCTATCAGATATTGATCAATAAGATTTAGCTCATAAATGAAACAAAACACATTCCGCTATGTTAATGGAATCTAGAAGGATTTTCTGCTAACAACCAATCACTTCTGGCAAGAATAAATTAAACAATATTTGTTAATGGGTTGAAACGAGGACATTGTAGGTTTTTGTTTCGCTTCAAATAAATAAAATCAAAGTTTAAAGAGTACTCGGAAAATGTTTAGATGATTTCAATCCTAAAATAAAAGCTATGTACATCATTAACACTTATGAATATGCACGGTATTTTCTTGATTTGACTCGAGGAAAACTCTATGTTTCATTAAGGAATTTGGTTGCCCTAATTTCGTACATTTATACTCAGCGACTCACCGCCTCTTTTACTCTCCCTAACAGTATGTTGTGTAGTCACAGCGTAGTTGACACTGAAGTACATACCAAATCTGTATGTCATAGTTTCGAATACTAGCCTGGCCTGATCCTGTGGTGTGTAGTATCCCTTAGTTATTCAATATAGAGAGATTGTTCCTTTAGTTAAACAATATTCTAACATGGCGAACAGTTACATTAAACAGAAATATGTAAAATCCATATATTAGTAACATAATATGGGTATTAGAAAAGTGAACCAAACGACTTGATAAGCATATCTAGGATATCGTGACTTATTTCAGTGTTAGCTTCCTTATCACTCAAAGGAAGAATATTAATATGTCATATAATAGTTTTGATGAAAACGGTAAAATGTATGTTTTTATAAGGATTCAACATATCTGAGCTTTTAAGTCATGTCACCGGGAATCCATTATGAATGAAGACTTACAGCCAGAGGCCTCAGATTAAACGTTGGTCTACGTAGAGTACAAGAAAGTGAAATGACAGATTTCAAAAGACAGATGACTAATCCTGAGATCTATTTAGCAACATTTATGCCATACATCTAATGTCATGATGGATAGCTAATTGTCATATTCATCCTGGCGATGTATGTGTGTCATCTGTGATCGAGCTGTTCAAAATTAGTTGTTGATGTAGCTGTTTACAAAATAAAATAAACTCACTTCTAAATTTATATCGTTTTATTATTTTTCACCTTCGGTATCGTCAATATATATATGAATTGTCATCACCTTGATTGATAATACAAAAGGTATTTGCAATCAGAAACGTAATAATAGCATCAATGGTCATAATATTTTGCAAGTAACAAATCGACATCATCATCATACGGGCGAATATTTTGCCATTTGCGAATTGCCAAGAGAAATAATCCGGTTACTAACATTTCTGGCCATCTTTAATAGCACCAATGACAGACATTTACCTATTTAGGCATTCCACACTATGACATTAGATACACGATCCAGACCAGAGTAACACTACTTGGGGGGAGGGTCCGGTTTGAATCGTATTGGCAAAACTTTAATTCAGTCTCATACATCAACAAACATCACTCATTTATCGCCCCTCTCAAACTTAGATTGCTTCACCCAAAGGGCTTCATGAGCTACACTCCCGTTCTGAATTCAAACAATAAATAGTCAGGTAATTATACTTTACACATATATTAATCTAGCCAACATCCATTTGGCTATATTCCATTCAGTGCCTCTTAATTTGTCGCCTTTCTCTGACATACAAACTAGGGCAGGTGTGATGGCAGGAAAGAATCTAGACAGGAAATTAGTAAATAGAAATTTGTGAGTTTTAGGATTCACCCTGTTGGAGTAGGATCTTATATATTTCAGTAAGAGATATAATGATAGACTCTTACCTTATTTCTCTATCAAATATTTTGGTAACATATTGGATATTCTTTGGAATCGTTTGTCAGAAGGGTTATTGTAATATTTAGTAGTTATGGACTCATAACCTGAAAATAAAGTCAGTAGTTTAGTGATTGTCAAAGACATGAATATTTAATTAATACTCATATAATTGTCATATTATTGATCAAGGCATAATTATACTACTTCTCCTTCGAGTACAAGGCGAACAACTGTTTATGTTCATGTAATAAGCACATCAATTCCATACTATGTGTTAATTAACTAATAAGAATTAAATTGTTAGCAAATAGTAACCTTCACTTAAATGGCAGACGTTCTAGTTTAATTAACCAAATATTATTTAAAAGGGGTTATCATAACTCAAGATTTTATTATGTTCATAGTCTTTAGAACAATAACCTCCAGTTTCATTGTAAATAATCCCCTGGAAGAAGAATTCTGGATTGCCCTGTCATTCACCAAACGTGCAAAACACCATCCATGATATGTTCTCATGATAAATGATTTTACCTTGTCAGAATACAAATTAAATTATATTTTATTATCTTTAAATGAAAGCTTCATATACCATTTCTTTCTGCAACGCAGCAAACAAATATAAAGAAAAGTTGATAAAATGTCAACGAATGGGCAACTTATCATATCATTAGTAATTTATCGAACTACAACATCATAATATTGAGACACATTATCCACTATTTAGTTTCAATCTTGAAATAATCGTCTGTGAGGATCAAAAGACAATATATAGAAACAAACGATTAAATAAATTGAAACATGTATATCTTCAAATATAGAATGAATGACTGGTGGTCCTGTTTTGAAAATAATTGATTAAATAACTTCATTACAATTCATAATCTTTTACTGAAGAATGTGTTCGGTATGTTAATTTGTCTGGTTATGTTAATTGGTAGTGGTGAAGCTTCTGTTAGTTCTAGAAATCTTAGAAGTAGAAATACTAGTAACAGCCGTACTAGTAGTAGTAAAATAGCAGTTGTAATAATAGCAGTAGTAGTAGTAGTAGTAGTAGTAGCAGTAGTAGTAGTAGCAGTAGTAGTAGTAGTAGTAGTAGTAGTAGCAGTAGTAGTAGCAGTAGTAGTAGTAGTAGTAGTAGTAGTAGCAGTAGTAGTAGCAGTAGCAGCAGCAGTAGTAGTAGTAGTAGTAGTAGTAGTAGTAGTAGTAGTAGTAGTAGTAGTAGTAGTAGTAGTAGTAGTAGTAGTAGTAGTAGTAGTAGTAGTAGCAGTAGCTGCAGAAGCAGTGATATCAGTAGAAACAGCAATAATATCAGTACTAATAGCAGAAATACTAGTACAAATAGTAGTAGTAATAGCAGTCACATCATTGTTGATCTGAAGCATCGAAAGTAAACAAAACTGAGAGGAAACTGGACCTATACCAATAAAGCGTCCTTAGAAGGATGCTAAACTTTAGATGGTAAAGAGAAAGTTTAAACAAAAATGTTGAAAAGAGCAGAATACGAGAGAAGATAAGTAAAAATGTGTAGAAAAGAAAACACGCCTACATTGGATACCTGTAGAGAAGGAAGGAAGGAAGGTGACAACTTCGTGATATTGCTGACATGCCAACCTGAAGTGATCAATAATTTGGCCAAAAAGCAACATGTAAAAGCACGTTAGAAAAATAACGTATATTAGCTGTTTTAAATCCATTAGTAATAATAGAAGCGATATTAGCATAATAATAATAATAATAGGAGGAGGGGGAGGGGAAGGGGGAGAAGTAGGAGAAGGGGGAGAATGAAGAGGAAGACGAGGGTGAGCAGTATCAACATCAGCTCCAGCAATACTATTATAAATTGCTATTATGGTGATATTTTATTTGATGTGGATAAAGATGACAATGCTACTGATGAGTTTAATAACTAAATATGTTCTGGCGCCAATAATGATGATGATGTTCCCGATGATAGTTATTACACTGAGAAGAGATACAGAGTCGATGAAGACAATGTTTTGTTATTTCGTTTCGTTGAATCTCTAATTTATTTTTGTCATTATCTAGACAAGATACCAGGCATCCTTTAAAGATATGAGGCCATCAATCAAAGATAGTTATCTTCCATTGTTTGTTCTCATATCCCTTGGGGATAAGATGGCCATGGTCTAAAATCTCGAAGAAAACATATACACACCTGGATACATACAATAATACACACACACACACACACACACACACACACAACACATATATATATATATATATATATATATATATATATATATATATAATGGAATCAAAGATCACACCTCGAGGTAAACTGACAATAGGAGATGTGATATACCACTTTCGTATATCTGTGCATCATCAATTAAAGGACAGTACTAGACATTGTGATAAACAACCAGCTAGAAGCGAGGTTCGCGGCCAGTAAGTCCACTATTCCAATACTCGTACTGGAATAACATGTATTTATCTGGTAAAACAGTTAATAGATCTAGGATAGCCAACTTAGACAATGTTGTTGTTGTTATTGGAATTTGTGGTAGAGACATCTAGCTCTAATCTATCGGACACAGCTACTTGGTGTTCATATTTGTTGTATTTTTGTTACAACATTATTGCTGGTGTCATTTATAATGGGAGTACCAGAAAGTATACAACAGGATGCCTACCAAGTAAGTAATACTATCCCTCAGTGAGAGTAACCTAAATCTCCGTAGCGTGGCAATAATGTCAATCGATTGGTGTCAGTATAACATGGAAGGCATATTGGCCAATCTACTAGGAAAATATATTGAAAATACCTTTACAGATTAAACGTCTGCTTTAATTATCTTTCATTTGGATTTTGGAAAACCACTTTGATTAGACAATATAGAAATTAAAACATGAAATTAATGGGCATCATAACCAATCAGTGTTTTGGATGTTTCATAAATTTGTACACAGCAAACTCTGAATAACCTGAAAATAAATTAAAATATGTTATTCGTAGTTTCATTTATTGAGTGGATGCTTTTCATGAAACAAATTCCCTAATTCCTTACTCTCTGTGACTTGGCAAACATAGTATTATGGAGGGTAATATTCGGCAGACTAATTTATTAGTATCACGGAAATTTGATGACCAATTTTGCATCAAGAATTCGCCTCTTTTCTAAACTTCAAATTGTCATAGTTCGCATAACTTTATATTCCATTATGCCATCAAAGTATGCTAGTGTTTACCATGAGAAATGTGTATGCTGGAATATAGAAGTATGTGATGATAATAATAATAATAATAATAATAATAATAATAATATTATTATTATTATCATTATTATTATTATCATTATTATTATTATTATTATTATTATTATTATATAGCGCCATATTCTACCGAAATTGCTCTAAGGCGCTTAACATTTAAGACACAATTAAAACATATTCTGAGCTCACGTGGATCAAATACATTTCATAAATAATAAACTGGTTTAATATTATAAGTACGCCAATTTAAATAAATGAGTTTTAATAATCTTAAAAACTATATCTTTACTTGCCGCGAGTTTAATGTGTCTTGGCAACTCACTCCACATCCTGGGAGCTGATGCTCGGAAATATATATGTCCGTACATTACTGTATGGCCTCTTGGTACCCTTAAACATGAATAGGACTCAGATCGGAGTATTCTCACAGGTATATATTTTTCGATCAGATGGCTGATATACACTGGTGCTGTTCCATTCAGTACTTTGAACTGGTGTTATATGTTCCCTTTTGCGAGTCCGTGTCACCAAACTTGTGGCACAATTCTCTAAGCGGTTTGTCAGAGAGGGGGGGGGGGATATTATATAGCAATGCATTGACATAGTCCAGTCGAGAAATAATAAGCGTTTGGACTAATAAGCGCTTGGACATGGAATATTACCTTGGGCGTTATTGAGAAACATGAAACTATTTTTGTCAGAATACAATTAGTTTATTTTCCTTTCATCATTATTATTCACCATCTGACTTAAAGTGAAATATAACCAGCTCATTATCTATTCTGAATACCGGCCGAATAGCTCATTCCAATATGATATATCATTTGATAAATTCAGTAAATAAGGATTAAACTAGTAGTACAGCAGACACAGGAAACATTTATTAGAGGTATCTACTGAGGACTGATCTTAGTTCAATGAGGTCAACTATTATGAACATTGCATCTTAAATATAGCATACTAACAACTTGAGTTTAGGCACGGTTAATAGTTTGACATATGATCAGCAAGAAAGCAGAAGTTTGCCATCTAAACAGATTTGTTGCTCTCGCCCACTATTCCCTTATTGATAATACGCCAATATTCCCAACTTCCTAGTTGAACAACCCTCTAGATAAACCTTCTAGATAAACCGGTTACTGATTTTCATTCCAGACTAGAGCTAGAATTGAGCATTATGTTTAATTCCTTTTAAGTAGAAAACAAATATTACGACTGATGACTGGTAGATATCGAACAACTGGCTCCAAGCTCGGATAACCTAGAAGACAATAACCTTTGTAGAAACTAAAGGAATACCGAACAAAATATTAAAATGAAGATTATAAAACACGTATATAAACATAAAAACGATGAACATTTCTACAAAGACTATGGCTTACAATGAGACTTATCATTTCGGCAACATGTTACTTCTCACATTATATATCAAGACGTCAATGCGGCAATGCCCTTTTTATTTTGTTTTATTTTTTATTTAATTTTAGCATTACTTGACTTACTATCCCTTGTTTTGTTTTGCAAATACACCGTCTTTGTAAATAAAATAAATATATACTACACCCAGCTAACTAGGGAAGTCGCATACAAGCCTAGATGATAATAAGTATGAAAAGAGCAAATTTGTTATGTCTGTGTGTGCTGTACACAAATATTCTTACTCTAAATAAATTTATATATGTTCCATATATCTCACTATACATATGATTATTCATATGTTAGTCTACCCAGTTGGACTGAAAACTAAACTGTACCAGCTGCATTTGCGTTACAGGTTTATGTAGAGATATCGACATCAAGATTTATATTTTGTCCTGTGAGAAGACATTCTGAAATGCAGACAGTGAAAGTAGAGTCTTTTAATCAAACAGTGATTCATAAATTTGAATCACGCTTTCGTATACAGTATCACGACCTTATTTGGAACAACCTTGGGACTGACAGTTACCGTGAGCATGCAAGACGAACTCTGATTGATGCTCCCTTATCGTGGTGATTCATTCGGGATATAGAATAAAATCTATATACCATCTACACAAAACTGATCTATTTCTTTTGGTACTGGAAATATGTCTTTGACGTATTTCCAGCTATAAAGTAATATTAGTCAATAGTAAGGGGCTGTTCCAAAAATACCAAATGTCATGTTTAACCTCTGTAGTAGATCTTGCAATAATAAGCAGCATTTGTAAAACTGCGCTGTTTTAGTAACATATATAACATCAACTGCAACATAACTTACATTTGTTAATTTTCTGTGAGCACATTAACACAACAATTATATTTATAGGTGCCTTACACAGATTACGATATATACGATTATGCCTTCTCCTTACTGAAATTGTATTTTTATCATCATGATGATGATGGTGGTGATGATGATGGTGGTGGTGGTGATGATGATGATGATAATAATAATAATAATAATAATAATAATAAGTACCACCACAACAACGACAACAAAAACAACAAGAAGTACTAATGCTAATACCACTGTCACTGAAAGCAACACGATTATCGCCACAAATAACATTACCATTACAATTAATACTAATACTACTAATCCAACAATCTTGATTTTTCTAACAGTGAGTCGATGAAGGTTTTGTTTGCCTTCCGATTGAAAAAATGAACCTGTTACATTAATTGTGCACCCTTGTCGTAAACCAGAAACTGATTTAACAAGTACATGTTTTATAATCTGTATGCTAAAGAATCAGAATGTTGGGCTCCGTATATCAGAAGATTGTCTAAATGTTAAATCCGTGAGGAATAATTCCATTAGTGTGACTGATTATGTGGTATCACAAAGTATTGATGTATCAGCTGCCACTCAATTGTGGCTTAGAATCAACACTAATCTTTCTAAACAAAACGGATTTTAAAACTCATTACTATAATTTTCCCATATGATGAGGCAAATCATGAAATAACATTATGACATATTCAGTTCATTATTTGCAGAATAACTACAAAACATTCCAGCAAGTCAACAATCCTCTCCAGAAATGTCGAAGCTAAAACATGTTTTCTTGGTAACTGTCATATACCACATTATTTATAAAATTTTTTTTTAACATCTTTGGCTTGATAGACTTTCTTGGAAAGTTAACTTCAGAAATTGTTTATGTATAAACACTCAAACAAACATATACACACATGGATACACACAAATATATATACACACACACACACACACATATATATATATATATATATATATATCGACTGCGACATAATTCGACTGACGTCCAATTAATTTCATATAAATACATCCTTTAATGATGTCATATTTCAGGCTTGCTGAATGGTAAATCGTCTTTATCGAATCCCCTCATTATCACCAACCTTCCTTTGGCCGGTCAACATGATAGTTTGTCATAAATATCAATATAACCGATCCATGTCAAAACGATATGGTGTTCTAGAAAATATTGAATATTCTCTGGCTGCCAATAACAGGGAGATACGAATTGGAAGAATTAATTAGAGAAACCTCATGACTCTAGACTAATATTATCTCATGGTTACTATATATCAATGTTCCGAAAGGCACGAACAAATGCATTAATCAATCATGTATACCATAACTTGAGAGATTTTATATTATATTGTAATGATTTCTTCGTCGCGCCATCTAGCGGTATATGAGTTACATGTGGAAATAACATTGATGTGACGCTCTACAACTGAGAAGTATTGAAGCGCAATCAACAACAATAACTAGATGTCGTGCTTCAGATATATATACTGACGGTTATATAAACTTTAACCTCAATAACTCAATAATATCGGGAAATCACCAAACATATATAAGAAATAAATATTTTATAATATCAGTAACAAACAGAATAATCAGCTTATTTGTCACACATAGAGTCATCAAACGTTATCTTATCTGTTCTCATGTTATCATTCTGATTCTTTATTGTTAAAACCGCCAGTGTCTAATACTCGAGGACAATTACGTTTTTGTATCTTCATCTAAACCAAGACATCCATCATAGACAACAACATAATGACGCCATTACCACTTACTTATCTCTTCACGGAATCAGTTAAATGACAACAAAATCCAACGGGAACAATAACCCGCCAGGACAATAGATAATTATGTCAGTAAACTGGACTAATAAGCTTATTATTATATCAGGTAATGGTACAATGATAATCCAAATGATATAGTGGTCTATACATCCAGGATAACCAACATGGAGAGTTAGCTTACCACAACGTACATTGTAGTAAACATATCTAACAGAAGGCAAAAACCCACATTGACAATGATGTATATGTGGCCACAGCGCCGGGCTTAAGTTCCAGTAAACCAAGGGCTGGACTATGTAGAGGATTGGCGCAATACCGGTCCTTCTGGCTCAGATAGGTTATTGTAAAGCAATAACATAGTACATCAATGCTTCAAGTTCCTTGTTATTTTTCTTTTGTTATTTTTTTATCTCCTATTATAGCATACGCTAATTTGTCAGTAATGCATCTGGAATGTCACCAGAAGGACATACACTAGTTGGTGGAGGTTGTGGTGGTGATTGCAATTAAGTGGGGGATGGTGCTCGTTGGCCTCTCCCCTTTTTTATCATCATCTTGGCAGCTTTGTTTGTTTTATGGTTCTCACAATCTTCTTTTGTTGCAATTATTATTATTGTTATTGTTGTTATTGTTTCTGCTGCTGCTCCTTATTGTTCATTTCTTGTTCATCTTTTGTTTTATTCATATCAATTGTGTTAGCGACTTTACCTCATTACATTGAGCTATTAATACAATACTCAAGCTGGTTTCAGCTCTTCTAGAACAAGTTGGCACGGAAGATTGTAAACATCTCACAAGAATACCACTCTAAGTATAATTGTATGCTTTACATATGTAACAGTATGCTTTCTATTGAATGGGATGGCGTTGTCAAAAGTAATCAGATTTAGCTACCACATTCGGATATCGATTCCTATCCTTGAAACCTGACAGATTCTAGCTAATAATATCACTTCATTGAAAACTCCCATCTATATCCAAAAATGAGACTAGAAATCAATATATTACAATTGCCAGTATCCTGATAAATAGAAATGAATTTCAAAAGCAAAAACAACCATTATCCATTTGCTTTCACCTATCCGATTCAAAACTACATTTTACTATCTGTGCATATAACGGAGTGTAGAAATCACATATGACATTTTATTTCATATTCTAAATCAATAGCATCAATCTGTTGTGTATTGTCCAATAAGATTTAGCTCATAAATCAAGAAACAGTGCGATAGGTAATTGACAGCTATGGTTGTTTGCTGTTAAAATACCAGAAACACCTGGCAAGCCGTTCACCTAGTATGTATTGAACAAGAATTGTTAATGAGTTGAAACGAAGACACTCTCAGTTTTTGTTTCAGTTCAACTAAATACAATCAATGTTGGGACTATAATTATAAAATGTTGAGACGATTTAATCGAATAATAACATTTAATATTTGTATAATTAAAACTAATGATTATTCACGCTGTCTTGTTGACTTGGCTGAAAGGAAATTGAAAACTATGTGTTTCATTAAGATATTTAGTTGACCTAATTTCTTACATTTGAACCGACAGACTCACCATCTCTCTTACTCTCCGTACAGTTATGTTGTCTAGTTAACAATTAAATACATACCAAACCATCATATCATAGGTTCGATTGTAAGTCTTGCCTGGACCCGTGGAGTATGCCATCCCTTAATAACTCATTCAGCCTCTACGTATATCATCTCAGTCTCCGTCAAGCAGCCTTCCGACAATATATACCGTAACAAAACACCACATGCCGTGGAGAAAGCATTCATTCAATTATTCATTTACGTAGTTAGTTAGTTAATCAGTTATCCAGTCAACCGTTCACTGAGTCACTTGAGAGTCAGCCAATTTACAATACATCGAATCGCCGTTGAAATTTAGTTTAAATAGGAAATGAAGCCAGTCTAAGAGATCACACAGGAAGAAAACTCGTTTT
The DNA here is from genome assembly GCA_025642065.1 of Paralvinella palmiformis. Classification (NCBI taxonomy): domain Eukaryota; kingdom Metazoa; phylum Annelida; class Polychaeta; order Terebellida; family Alvinellidae; genus Paralvinella; species Paralvinella palmiformis. The sequence goes on from JAODUP010000846.1 coordinate 156,511, forward strand.
TCATTACGTTTCTGTAGTTGGCAATCGTAATTTCACTGCAAATAATATTAGGCCATATAATTACTATCTGCTGACACACTCATCACACACACACACACACACACGCACGCTACATAATCACACATCCTTTCCGTCACCATTTGAAAACTCATCTTTTCAGACTCACTTATCCTTCCAGGTTTCCTTTCAATCTGTTTATTGTTTATTAACTTTAGATCGTACCAGAATAATCATTTTACCCAACCCCTGTATTAAGTGCACCACTAAGCTCAATTATTTTCTTTCATATTAGCGCTATAGAAGTTTTGTAATTATTATTATTATTATTATTATTATTATTATTACAAGACTAGGGTAATCGATTACGATTGCGATTACTTGATAATATCATGATTACGATTACGATTACAATAATTTTGAATGTAATCGATTACGTTCATGATACATTTAAAGTAATCATGATTCTGGTGTAAATAACCCAAACTTGGATGTGATTGTTCATCAATATTTACTCAGTTACATGTATAATACCGATATAAACATGCTACAATGGTTACATGTTGTTTTGTAAGAACCAGACCCCCTTACTGGTATCTTCTTGAAATGAAAATGTTCATGAGACCTTTTTGCCATTGTACGACGTTAATATGTTTAATATTACCGAGATAAAAACTCACCATAGAGCAAAGGAGCAAGTAATACATTTGCCATGAATGCACAGGTATTTATAGAGATAACTGAGATTAGAGCGAACTCAATTTAGTGCAAACAAAATCAATCGAATTGTTTGAATATATATTTAGTAACGAAATGCTTCATGTGTAACTTCACTATGGCTAAGTAAGGTATATATAATAAAACAGGATAATTATAATATAGTCAAAGCTCTGTAAATGGACCACATTTTCGGGGTCTTAAATTACTGCTACCTTTTAAAGTAAATTTTTCTTCTATAACTCCGCCATGTCCCAACTCAGTACTTCGATCTTTGATCTCCGTCTAATGCCCACAATTGCCGCCCCATATTCTTATATTGTCTTGTCGAAGTTTGGGATAGAGACCCCTGGCTGTCGCCTATTTAGCATTGCCACCTGGTGTTGGCTTCTGTTATAATGATGATGGGGGAAATGACAGCTGTTTATCGTGGTTTGGCTATCTCAGTTTACAATATATGGCATGTCCCGAGGAGAAAACCTTGTCAGTTGCCTGGTTGGATGAAACACTCCTCCTACTTTAACGCTGCGGCCGAGATTCGAAGCTTCGGCCTCCCGTGTAGATGTCTCGTAAGAATGTTGATATTTTAAAAATCAATGCTGGTAGGTGATGGTCTTCTAAGTTTGTAGCCTTCCGGACGGAGATGACCTTTAAGTATTATTCTGTGCTTCGAGCGGGCTGAGCAGTTGAACAGATAATGTACTGAGTCGTATGCTTGTTGACAGCGCCGGTATAGTTTTAGGGATGACGGCCGGTGACGTTTCGTGTGTATGTCCAGAAGCGTAGTCTTTCGAGATGGGTGTCGGCCAATCTGTTGTTGACGAGATTGTGTCCTACTACAGTGGTGTTCTAGTACCAATCCTCGGATACTGATGTGTAGCATTGTTTATGTTCACTGACGGATGTGTTAATTTAAGTGTCCTCTTGTCATCCGAGCCCATGCCAATCAGTGTCATTTCAAGCTCGTGCTAAAACGACGGTGTTGCAAAGAAGCCATGCACTATTGCTGGCTATTTGACAAGCTTGTGAAGACAATACGAGTTAATCAGAAACGCTTGTTTATATGACTTATTATAGCAGCAACATTTGAAGCAGTGTTTCAACACATTTCCTTTCACGTTCTTTGAACAAATAAACCGACAAATCATCATGTATATAAATATGACAGCAGTCCGTCAATGGGTAAATCAGTTATATTGTTATCTTTAGCCTTAGATTCCAAACTAGTATCTCTCGCATGAAAAATAGATAGATAGCTAGATAGCTAGATAGATAGATAGATAGATAGATAGATAGATAGATAGATAGATAGATATAATTTGTTTACATTCAGAACAAGGACAATAGGAATCAGTAACTTAAAGTTATTAATTGAATCATCATGTATTATAAAGGAAGATGATAACAGATGATAATGCATGATGGCAATAATAATAGGTGAGTACATGAAATATGATGTATGATGCCAATAATAATAGGTGAGTATATGAAATATGATGTATGATGCCAATAATAATAGGTGAGTATATGAAATATGATGTATGATGCCAATAATAATAGGTGAGTATATGAAATATGATGTATGATGCCAATAATAATAGGTGAGTATATGAAATATGATGTATGATGCCAATAATAATAGGTGAGTATATGAAATATGATGTATGATGCCAATAATAATAGGTGAGTATATGAAATATGATGTATGATGCCAATAATAATAGGTGAGTATATGAAATATGATGTATGATGCCAATAATATGAAATATGATTTTAGGTGACAAGGAAATTACATACATTTCAATGAGGAATGTGTGCAGTTAAAACAAAACGATTTGATCCATTCCATAACATAATAAATCCCCTAAACGTTGTTATATTAATAGCTTGTTTGGTTTCATTTCTACCTATATTCTATAACGTTGAACCAGTATAAGAGTTCTTACCATACTTAATAGTATTAAAGTTTGGCACAATAATATTCATGGGGTTCTCATATCATAGGCAGAATCACGCACAACAAACATTTCGTGTAGATATTTTGGTCCCAGCATATTTATAATCTTATTGTCTTCTGCTAAAATCAGCTTAATTCTGTGAACAAACAATTGTGCTTTATTATCGTTTCCCCTAATTCGGCATCAGAAGAAACATAGTCAATATAAATATAGCGAAGAGTTCGCTTTTGAACGCTTTAATGTTTTTATTAACTACAACTGTTCCACACAGCTGGGCAAAAATTGAAATGTGGTCAAACGAATATTCTTATCATCAACGCTAAGCACATTTTCAAGACGCCCCACATCGTTTATTTGGTGGCCTGCTTTTGTACATATTGCAGTAACATGGCCATTACAATTAAGTTCACCATCAACATGTACACCTAAACGTTTTACAGATCCCAATGAGTGTAACATGATAGTATCTATATTTGCTGCATTTTCGTTAAAACCGCATGCACAACTGTGAAATAATTAATTTATATGATAGACAATCGAACGTTTTTGTAAGATATGTTAGAAGAGCTAGACTGAGTCCTCCTTTATCTAAGTTAGACTTCAGACACATGAGACGATAATATCGGTTCTAGAAAAACGTTCATCTGATCAGTAAAAATATTTTCAAACACATACTCATACAAGGAAGCACACTGACCGGCCGCTACCTCTTTTTGTCCAAAATATGTGATAGTTCTGCCCATTTAAGTGCATCTGGGGAAAACACGTTAGCTGAAATAAATGTGTTTAAATGGTGGATAACAGAGTTACGTAGTATATGACACCGTATTTTACAGGTTTGGGCGGAATATTGTCAAAGCCAGTTGCTTTTTAGTATTAACCTTTCGCAAGATGCTGAGCACATGCGTAGCTTCAACAATTTTGAAACAAAACATGTCGTTTGTGGCAATGTTGTCTTTAGTATACAATACGCTGTGGTTATTAACATGTGAGCTAGCAATGTCATCTAATGTGTCACCCTGGAAGATGGAATCACTATATGCTATTGTTTTAGTGATATTTACATCAAATTACTGATATCAGCCGAATTATTCACAACATTGGCAGTTTCCATGATAATCATGCCATTGCTTAGTTCGATGTTGGCGAAATATCTCCCAATTAGCAGAAGATTTACATTCATAAACCTTTCATCTGAACATATTTTTGACATTTATGCCCTTTCACAGGAGACCATTCATATCAGGTGTCTCATTGTTTCTGATGATTTCTTTCGTTAGAGGAGCATCTTCATATATGATCTGGTTTGTAAGAGGTTCATGACACCAATATACATCATCCACGTCGTCAAATATTTCATATACATGATACGGAATGTTTGACAATTCATGTACATACACATATTTCTCAACTTTTCTATAGCTACGATACAGAACACACCGCTTCCCTTTCACTGGTGCCTTTAATTTGGCCGCAAAGCTAACGATTTAGTGAAAAGCACTCAAATCACATGGAACACAATATATATTCTTTACAATTTTGGAGACATTTGTTATCACTAAATCAATCATCGTAGGGACCTTCCCTTAGAAACAAGTAGGTGATTTTCCGATATTTAAATAAATCATGCAAACAATTATTAGATTTTAAAATATTACTAATCATGTCAACACAAATCACAAAGTTGATTATCTCTGCTGTGTATTTGGTCAATATATTCTCCATTCACGTATTAAAATGCATATTCGTTGCAGTTGGTTGTTTTTATACATTAAACAAAAGCTATTTTATACCATTAGTGATAATTTACACTACAACAGATTCGACTCTGCCAGGTTTTATGTCTTGTGAGTCAAGTACAAGATCACAACGTTCATGTTGTGGACGATCGTTTCGGACGTACACCATGATACCTCCAAAATGTTCCGTACGATCGTGTCGATACAGATTAAAACCATTTAGAGCAAACTGCGCCACTCAAAACAATTCGTCCGGTTTGCTTTCTTGAATCATCAAAATATCTAACATATTACTATTTAGAATTTCAACAAGAGGATGAAATTTGATGCGAATACTATTGATATTTATAATACCAATTTTTAGGTTATGTATACTTTTTATATACAACCCAATAAGTTCTTGTAATTCAATATTTTAAAAATATGTATGCTATTGGTGAGCTCAGTATCAGAGTATGTGGCACCCTCTTCTCGGCCACATCTTCAATAAACATCCGCATTAGAATCACAATACTTTGATTTGTGTCCTTTGGAACCAAAGGAGTGACAGTTAATAGGACCCTGATGGTGACATCTATATTCGTAGTGTTTTGGCCCGGCACAGTATCTACAGCGTATGGTTTTGGTGCTCCTACCCAACGACTGGTAAAGCCGCTCCTCATTTTCTCTGAGACGTCTTCTGTATGTATCATTAAACGTGGCGTTATTACGTCTGCATGCTGTAGGCCTCTCATCGCGACGTCTGTATATTTTATTGGGCATCCCATCGCGTGGTCACATCTCAGATGACCATGTCCGCGTAGTTTGCTTTCGGAGCTTGTCATCCTGGTTTATTTACGCTTGTCTTGGTTCGAATCCTGGCCTCGAGATGACATATGTCCATCTTTAAGGCTAGAGACTACACTATATGCTATATCTGTCTGTGCTGGCCTCTATTCGAGCTTTTGGGCGGCCTTATTCTGTCCCTTGTATGGTAAGTGATGAAGGTCGTCTGGATAAAAACCCTCGTCTTGAAATATCCGTTGTACAACACTATGTGCATGACATATCATCGCAGATCCCTATACTACAATATTGGCATTATCTAGAAAATAGTGAATTTCTGGATCACCTTTCGGACAAATACTGGCCACTGTCACTGAAGCAGCATTAATCTTAACTGCACTGATTAAGTCCTTCAAATTGTTTGCCACAACTGTGGCATCTTTTGTATCTGCGCAATCATTGCCCAATCCTACAAGAACTATGCTTTGATACTTGTCGTTTGTCAGCTGTATTATTCTCCTATTCATGTCACTGATTAACATTTTATTCTGGTCAATATTCTGCACAACACTAGACCCAATGAAGACAACACTCTGCCCGTCGTGAGCTTAGTGGTATGAGCTGGTAGCTCCGTTACTGTTCGCATTAGATCCCCATTTTCCTTGTCTTTCTGGCTCATTGTATATTGTATCTTAGCCATCGTCTTATTTCGCGTTTGACATTGTGTATGGTGATTTTCAAGACTGTATTTCACTTCTGTCATTAGCACCTTTAGCTCAGCGTTTTCACTTTTCAGTAGTGTTTGTTTACCAGCCATTGTTCGTATTAGAGAGAAAGGTGTTTCAATATTGTTCATTTTGTCGTTCACAGTTTCTATCAGATTTCTGAGATGATTCTTGACAATGGAAGGGCTATTTTTAAGGTAGATAGGATCTTTATCTTTGACAACAGTCTTGTTTTCCTCAGTGAGATACAGATAATAACTGTGGTATCTTTGCAACGAGACCAATAGATGCACTTCCATCACCATTAGAAATATCAGATCTAGCATGGTTTTCATGATCACTTATCTTACGCTGCCAGTTGGGTAGGGTATATTGGCCTCCACGCTGTCCATACACTTTGATGATATCCTCACTGAAGGTTTCAATGGCTATCATGAATTCCACGCAATTTGTAATATCCTCAAATCCAGCATGACAAGCTCCTGAATATCCTTGTATTTGTGTATTTGCTAGAGACCAGGTGGTGTATATGTCAGGCACTTTGCCAATAGCCTATCTGCACTATATTCACAATACAGGTATGAATCAATATCCACTGAAGGTTGAGTTAATGGATTATATATAGTGAACAATTCGATCAAGAAATCATCAATTGTTCACTTAATATCACAGAATCGAGACTATAAATCATATAATCGTGATCACTGAAAGCTCACGCACGCGAGCACGTAACTAATTCACCAGTATATGAATTATATTAGGAAGTGAATATCTTTAAAACATTCAATAGTATTAAGCCTGCCCCCATTCGTTCCAGCCGTACGATATAACCTGGTAAATAATGAAACACCTTGAAAGTAATTGCTGATTACGATCACATTTACAACGTGATCAATTACGATTACGATAGCATTGCATATGGAAATGGCAATTACAATTACTTGAAATCGTGTAATCGATTACAACCGATTACGATTACCGATTACGATTACCCTAACCCTGATCACCAATCAATATCGTTCAAAGGAATGATATTAATATATAACAGATACTGTCGCTGGTGAAAATAATTGTTTGTATTGAAAAGGGCTAAATATATTTTAGCTTTCCTGTCATATCACCGGGAATCCGTTATGAATATAGACTTACAGCCAAACGAATATAATTGCCTCAGATGAAAGTTTAAATTGACGGATGGCAAATATCGTAATCGATTTAACCATTCTTCTACCTTATATTTGGCGGTATAATAGATATATAATTGCCACATCCATGATGATGATGTATGTGTGACGTCTGTGGTCGATTTGATCACAATTAGTTGTTGATGGGGCTGATCACTTCTAAATTTGCATCGTTTTAGTTTCTTTCACCTTCAGTTCCATGAATGTACATGAAACGCAACGACTTCCGTTGATACGGCAAAACCTATTTGCAATGATAAACGTTATCATAGCATCAATGGTCAGGAGAATTGCCGGGCATTTAAATCATTGTGCGATCATACGGTTAAATGGTTTGCCTTTTACAAAGTGATTAGAGAAATAATCCGTTTAAAAAAAATTCTGGCCATCTTTAGTAGTATCAATGACAGAAATAACTAATTAGGCGTTCCACTTCGTGAATGTCTACACCACTACCCTACAACTAATTTAGGGGATCGGAGTTAGATCATAGAACCAAAAATGCTATTTAGTCTCATCCAACAACAAACATCCCTGATTTATTCCTCAGATCATCCAAAAGTTGCACTCTCATTTTGAACTCAAACAGTAAATAGTAGAGTAATTATACTTTACACAAACATTAATCTAAGCAACAGTCATTTGACTAACTTTATCGCCTTCACTGACTGTAATGGCTTTGATCAACATCATAACCCGTAATTATGACTGATAGCTGTAGATGGTCTAAGACACACAGACTATCAACGATATAATGGCACCAAATAATCTAAATTGGGATCGCTTTATTTTGATATTATATACTTTAAGCCTGCTATTATTATTATTATTATTATTATTATTATTATTTATAATTATACAACATCTTATATAGCGCTCTATATAATTGCACTAAATTACCGTAAAGCGCTTTACAGATAAAAGAAGTAGTTAAACATGTACCAAGTATAGATTTTAAAACTTTATAAAACAATTTTCGATTTAGAGATTAAGACAATGATAACATGGCTATGAATATACAATGTCAAAGAGATGCGTCTTAACATTATTCTTGAACAAGTTGAGGAACTTGGACTACCTAGTTATCATTGGTAAATTGTTCCACAGGGAAGCAGCTCACTTGCTGAAACAACGATTTCCATAGCTTGCCGTACGTGTCTTTGGTACACATAGCAGGCAACCTGATTCCGATCTCAGTGAACGTCTTGGGTGATAGGGTATCACAAGTTCCTCCAGATTTACAGAAGCTGTGCTATTGAGCGTTTTGTATGTATACATGAGGAGCTTGTACACAGGTCTGTACACCACCGGTAGCCAATGTAGGGATTTCAACACTGGAGTGATGTGTTCCCTCTTCGGAGTGCGGGTAATTAGACGACCAGCACTGTTTTGTACTCCTTGTAGACGAACTGTTAACCATATAGAAGGGCATTGCCATAATCAAGACGAGATGTAACCAAGAAGTTGACTAGCGTTTTGCAGGCATCTGTTGTTATAAACTGGCGGATCCAGCCAATGTTGCGTATCTGGTAATAACATGCCTTGGAAACAGTATTGATCTGTTTGTTCACGGTACGTGAGCTATCCAGGTACACCAATAGGTTTTTCACATAATGCACAGAATTAACAACACTATCACCAACTGTTAGATGGAATTCCTGAGTTTTCTTAGCTTGCTGCTTTGGTGGGAAAACAATATATCATCTGGGGCTAAAATGGCAATGGTATAAGAACTCGAAGAATGCTAGGTTTGTGTTTTATTCTCAAATATATAAAATCAGATCAAAGACCTCAACCCAAGGAAAACTAACAACAAAGAGACGTAATATACCACTTTCGGATATATTGGCATCATCAATTAGAGGACAACACTGCCACAACCAGCCAGAAGCAATGTTCTTGGACTCTAAGTCAATTATAGATGACATTCTGTCTAGCCGTGATACTATCATTGTGCTGACAGCCTTACCTTGCTTGGTACGATCAAAGTTAGCTGGTTATTATCATGATAAATGCATGTACTGGAACATAGAAAGATGCGATAATCGTATACAGTAGAATTGCCATGGATAACCATTTCCCAGCACACTATTTCCTAATAAATACCACCATCTGTAAGTCGTTAATATTCTCCGATGTTCTACACAGTAAAACATCCCTTACTCAGAACGTATCCTCCTTCCGAATTATGACCACAATTTATGGACCCAGACCGCAAAATGTATTCCTCTACATCGACCGTTGATATCATTCACTAAAAATGTCCAATTAAAATTGCACCGGAAATACTAGTAGCCACACGTGTGGAAGCCTAGTGATCGTCGGTGTGCTAAGCCTAGACTCTTTCGGTTGTCAAGCAAGCAACCCAAGCCGTGGTTTGGGAATGTGTCTGAATGTGTCTAACTTAGGTTCCATGGAGGATCACAAGTGAGTCCCTTTATCATCAACCGCTTCACTTATTTCTTCAACAGACATTGAATTCTATATATTATCTTATATTTATAGGATTATCAGTGAAAAATATATAATTCTTCTCGAAATGTTTAAACAAAATATGACATTCTGTTTTCATTTGAATTAAAATATATGTAAAACGTGGGGGGGGGGTTAAGTAAGGTCTTAATAATATGGTCTTAATGAGGTAACTTAATAAGGTAACTGTGCATGAATATATTTAGTCCGTACGTGCGTATGTGCCTGAGGGATAGTGTGTCGGCGTGCGTGCCTGTGTATATGTGCGGGCGTGGGCGTGTGTGCGTGCATGCGTGCTTCATATTACTAAAACGTGGTATGTCATCTGAAAGTCTATATTTTACTAATTAAATATATGTGGGGAAAAAAGAAGCAGTCATAGTGATGGTAATGGTGGTTGTCATGGTGGTGATGGGAGGTTTTTTGTTTATCTGTCTGATATTTGTAAGATGATACCTATGTAAAATTAGATCACATTAAGATATTGCCAATTGAAATATGATCGCTTAATCTTTGCACAACGGACGAAATACCAAATTCAACATTGAAGTAACATATTATACAATACAGTAATTCACTATACAATACAGTAACATATTATACGAATTGGAACAGACATTGAACAGGCATGCCTTATAAGACCCTTTTATTGTAAATATCTGGGATATCTGTATATACTGTACTGCCAATATTCTTATCCGTAAACGAAGAACAGTACAATTACATTATTACATTAAGTGTCTAAACCAGCCTCAGTTACTGAAGTTTCTAAACTGATTTTATCATCTCCATATACATCCTGTGAATTTGATCCTTTCCCTAGATGTCTTCCAAAATATTTTCTTCACATACTAATTGTTCCAATCACTGAGCTTCGAGTGTTCCCTTCTCATATTAAACATGCCCATGTAATCCCTCTTCTTAAGAAATCGATTATATGTGAACATACTACATCGCTTCCTTGGATAAATGATGGCCTGTAATAGAAATCAACTCTTTATAAATCTTTACTATAATAGACTTGTACACAGAAAAGTACAGGACGCCAAAGTTTACAATAGCTTACCCCAGTGAAATAATAGACCACCGCGGCACAATAGTGACAACTGATTGGCTGTGCAGTGAACCACGCAAATACCCTGCTGGGCAATAAAATGCAACTCATTACAAGATAGATTGGAACCTTGTGCAGAGAACCACGCAAATACCCTGCTCGGCAAAGGAATACAACCCAACACAACATAAATTGGAACCTTATGACAAAGCTGTAGCCTATTATATATCTGATTCCATCTGGGAAACTGTTGCTAAGTTAAAGTGTAATAGTTCCAGCGGGGTAATTACTGTCCCACCTCCGCACAGTTTTATGCATATAACTAATTCTCGTAATATTGTTTTACTATGTGTATACTACAAACAAGTGGCATCCGTATGAATTCTGCCCCTCATATCCTGCAAAATATCCGTTTGGCTACAAGCAAAGTTATGTCCGTGCTTAATATATCAGCCACTATCACATAATTGGTAATATCTAAAAAATTGGATATTCTCCCCCTCACTGATCCTTAACTTAGCCCGCATGACACAAATTCTTGTTTTTCTTATATCTGTCCTTCCCCTCTGCACCCCCGATTAGTCCCTTTATCATCAACCACTTCAATAGCGACGTGGAGGTGGTGTTGGCTGTCTGGTATCCCATTCTGTCCAAATCTATTCGAGGCTATCTGCATTGAAATTTCGAACTGTTCATTTACTGGTTACTTTCTATGTCTTTATCGTCATTCTGGAATAACTTTTTATCCTTGATGATTTTAACCTTCATTCGAATACAGTCTACTGTTACATCTACATTTAATGATATATTAGCAACATTTGACATAAAACAACACGTTGTTTCTGTCTCCACATACATTCATGATCACTTGTTATATCTCCTCATAGCCCGGTCTATTCCTGACTATATTCGCACACTACCTGCCACGGATGGTCTGTTACAGTATCGTACTATCATAGCAGATACACAATTTAAGCATAATCCAGTTGGTTCTATGTGTAATTATCTTTTGCTAAACTGATTTTATCTTCCCCTGATACGTCCTGTGAACTTTACCCTATCCTTACATTTCTGCTCACATTTTATCTACACACACTAAATGTTACAATTACTGAGATAATAAATCCATCATTAGGCTCCGGGGTGTTCCCTTCTCATTTTAAGTATCCGCATGTAAACCCTCTTTTTTTAGAAAAAGCCGTATCCTGTCTCTGATATGTCGCTCCTGCTTCTATCATATTCGTGACCTTCGCCGTATTCGGCGCTATATTTCACTTTCAGTAGCCAAAACCATTGCTACCTCACTCATTACTAGTATGCTTGATTACTGGAACTCTCTTCTAATGATATTCTAAGACTTCAGCGTGTTCAAAAAAGCTTAGCTACGGTTATCACATGGTCTCCTCGGTTTTCCCATTCTGTCCCACTTCTAAAATCTCTTCACTGATCCTCTTTTCAATCTCGCATCATATCCAAACTCTGCACTATTGCCTATCAAACTCTTTATTCTGGAGAACCTTCATATCTATTTTCCATGCTTTGTTTAGCACCCAAGCCTAGATAAAAGCCTTCATCTGGTCTTCACTTGTTGTCTATTTCCAGGATTAAAACTTACGCTGGGATTGTGCTTTTTCAGTTGCGGTCGTTACTCTTTGGAATTCACTCCCTGAACATGTTAAGTTATCGAACAAAATAGTTTATTTCCGTCACCATTTGAAAACTGATCTTTTCAGACACGGTTATCCTTCCTAAGTTTCCTTTCCATCTGATCCTTGTTGATGAACTTTTCATCGTACCCGGACTATGTGTTTGGCCAACACTTGTACTATGTGCACCACTGAGGATATTGGCGCCATGGAAGTTTTGTAATTATTGTTATTATTATTTTTATTATTGTTATTATTTTAGCAACGGATAATAGCATCCGTCGCGGGAAGACAATCGCCATAACTTAACATTTTGTCTACACGATGTCTAAAAAGGTAAAGTTCCTGACTGAGTACAATCGATGTGCAACGAATACAGGGATTGATTTAGTCCATCCTTTATCGTACGTCAAAGGTTATTATGGTTAGATAGCTCTCATCGTTTATGATTGATCTAACCGAAATTCTTTATCAATACAGCTAGTAGAAATATTTAAATTTCTTTTAGTAATTTTGCACATGGCAATATATTGATGAAACCTTTTTCTTTTGGCTATATTTTCTGGTATCGAAAACTTTATTTTAAAAGAGAAGCATTTCATTGGTGTAAATACGAAGGAGAAAAACCGTTTTGTCACTTGACAGATTATTAGGGTTAGATCCGATCAGCAAACCTTGACTAATCCGACAAGTTTAGTGATTTACCTTCTGTAACATCAATACAGCAAGCATTTGATTACAAACATTCCTGGCTATCTTATATACTAGATCAACACATATACGACAACAACTGAATGTAGACAGTGTAAGGAAATATCTCCTATACGTAGTTAGCACTAATTTAGGTTTGTTGTCATAAAATAAAAACGCAATCTCATTGCACATCTGTCTGGTGAATTTCGTAGCTATGATTTAGCATCAGAGTCCAAGTATATGGATACCGAATTTTCCCTCATTTATTCTTCTGCTCAAACGTGGATTGTTTTCTATTCCCTGTGGTCGAAGTGAAATAACTAGACAACATACAGAAATAAATCCCCATATATAGTCGTTTGATAATATATCGCCCAGAGGCTGGAAACTATCAGGTATAAGGAGGCTCTCAGTTAGGGTTTTAGCCAACATCGAGGTTAATAGTGGTCCGTAATTTGTGTGTGATGGGTAAATATTGTTTACGGCGCATATTAGGGCAGATGTGATGGGAGGAAAGAATCTAGACGAGATTAGTTTGTTTGGGGTTTATTTCCAATACGTCAGTCGGCAGTTATTGGCTAGCTTTGGGAAATAAATCAAATTGGTGATGGAAAGAAATATGGAAGAGGCGGTACACTTGCTATTAGAATCTTGGGTAGCATATATAAACAATGTGATATATATTATAGATAAAATACAGGGACATATATATCGGATAATTATCTCCCATTTTCTATCTAGTTCACCTGGAAAATATAACAAAAGCAACAATAATACTACTACTACTACTACGACTTCTACTACTACTACTACTACTATTACTAACTAACTAATAATAATAATAATAATAATAGTAATAATAGTAATAATGACAATGATAATAATAATAATAATAATAATATTAATAATGTATATTTAATAAAATGGCCTTATTAGCAGAAGACATTGAGGTTCTGTACAGTTATAACCCCAAACAATATGTCTGTAAAAACTGAATGTTTGAACATCAAATCATTATTTACCTGTGAAAAATACCTTAAACAGGCATGTTTTCAGAACATATTTAAAATTTATAATCCGTATATGGTAATTATTTGGCATACAAAAATAGGGAAAGCAAATGCATAACAGGAAATAAACAGAAATAATCTAAGTGGATTAAATTTGTTTTAGTTTGACATACAACAAGGAGACTGGCAGATATTGACCAGTATCTGGTTAGAGATTAAAATGGTGAGTGACAAAAATAAGAAGGAAGCTTCCAATGGACTGAAATTCTCAAATTTCCACCAGGAAGATATACGGAAAGTCTACACGTTGTATAGGACTTATTACCTAGTCTACAGAATTCAAGGACTTCAGTTAGATGTTACTGGTTCAGTTTGTGTTTACAGTACATCGAAATGTTATATTGTGTTATAGAAAAACAACTATTCAGAGCTAACGAATAAATTGTTTATGTATAGTATCTTCTTACATTTTGCAAGACACAAAGTAGGAACTATTATAATTATGCGATTAGATTAAATGGCGCTGATTTTTTATTAAGAGCCATTCAGTCTTTTCCTTTTTCTATGTTGGAATATTTTACAATTCGTAATGTTATACTAGTTTTTGTTTTAAGTGATGGCACAAATGGTACTGCTTCATCGTTTGTTATTTGTTTTATAATATCCTCATACCTTGTTTTGAGTCTACGCACCTGCAATAGGTATCTCCTCAATCGGAATTAAATCACAATCATATAGAAATTGTTCGGACAGGTCTGCTTGTATTACACGTCGAGGTTGTAAAACATAATAATCGCATTCCTTTGGCCGTTAATTCTATCACGAAGTCTGCTCTTACGCTCTACACACTGTTTGGAGGAATGTAAACATTCACAAACATATATTATATTACACGAGCCACCGGTTAAGTTGTGATTAATCCATATGTTTTATTGGCATCTGTGCTTGTAATATTGTGACAAGGGCCCAATATATCACATAATATATATCCGCTAGTCCCACACGGTTTTGAACCTCACTGACTTTTTTTAGGATTAGCTGGATTAATGCAGCTTTGAATTATTTCTAGTACTCGGATATTTTTATTTTTAATATAGAGTAACCATCTGTTTGGATAGTTTCTTTAAACATAATGATTGAAACAGAATATGTTGCCCTTCGTCAAAATCTAAACGTTTTACTAATTCTGATAAAGGATAAGATTTGAGAGTTTAGGTTTCCTTGAAAACTATTTTTGGATCGAAAAGAAACTTAATATAAGATCTGGTATATGTCTGCCGGTGAACTGATCATTTTTGTTATTAGTCCATTTTCGTTTTTGGGGATTTTTAAATATTGTTATATTCAGGAAATAAATGTTCTGCTTATTTATTATAGCTTTAAATCTAACTCTTTCTTCGTGTTTAGTCAATATATCCAATACTGTGCCAATATATATATATATATATATATATATATATATATATATATATATATATATATATATATATATATATATATATATATATATGCGAAATATTTAATAACCTTTAAAGTGCCCGAAGAAAAAATCGTTATTGTTGATGATGATTCAAAGAGTTGAATTATGCAGTCATATAGAGGATCATTAAATTAAAGCTTCACTCACTTCATGTCATCCTTTAGCATGGTCAATATTTATATTCAGGCTCTCAACATGTTTAATGTTATAAGAAGGCATTCATCGGGTATTAACAGAAATGTGGCTGTTATCCCGTAAATATTAGCTAACAACATACTGGGATGTTAGTCCAGATTAACTTTGTTACTACGGCTAACGACACTTAGACTCCGGGTGAAGACGAATCGTTGCTAATTTTATGTCTTTAAGTGTGTACTTTATCAAAGCCAGAAATTAGTTAATTAATTAATTGGAAATTCTTCGACATTAAAGTGTCTACTGGTTATGTTGCCCTATGCCCGGGTCAGTTACGCTAACAGTTCCCGGAGTCTAGAGACCTTTCCTTCATAAGTACTGGTTGTATAACTAACATTTGTCACGTCTATGTACTTTATTCCACTTCCAGTATGGTCAGCCTAGGGACCAACTATAACAAACGTTAACTGAAGATGATCTTACCACAACGCAACACACTCATAACATTATGTGATATTGTTCAATATCTTTACAAGAAAACATATTTTCGTATATTTATTATTAATACAAAGTCATCAGCCAAACATAGTAGACGCAATGGTGTTTTCTAATCGCCACATAACAGAATATGGTTTCCACTAACATCAAAAAATCATATATTGATATTTAGCCTTTCTTTGTAGTTCGTAGAATATGTCAAATACTACCTTTATGCCAGATGTAATAGTACAACTGGGGTTATTATTTATTTGTATTTCTTTAATATCTTATTCTAAATACGACACTTATGATATATCAAATACAGACCACGAGTAATGATGACACCGTATTATCTTTAGGAATTCACTCGAGGTTACGTTATCCAATCCAGTTCTTATTGGGGTTTGTTTTGTGAGATTTGTTGCGTCAAGGAGTGCCCCATGTGTGGCCAGTTCTGGGACTAAACAACGCAACTCAAAATCAACAACAACAACATCAACTACAACAACGCCCCTTTAATCAATTTCGTTGTGTAGAAGGGTGTCTGTGCATGGATCGAAAACGCATTTACAGATTAAGATCCAGTTGTATCGTTGACAATTGATTGGGTTTAAATTGATTGGATTTAGACTTCAGAAAATAGCTGTATAGTGGTAGAAGGCTGTCGTAAGATAGAACCGATATATTACTACCTTCTACTTGTTGTGTACAATCACAGACCTGAGTTTTATCTCCATCAATCTCTTATCTGAAACGTGTTGGTATTTGTAGGACAATCATTAGCCTAATCATCAACTATTGCCAGGCGACGAGGGGACGCCAAAGCAGTTCCAGTTCAGAGTGGTAGTTTATCTACTAAAATTGACCTGTTCCAGTCTACATTTATATATATATATATATATATATATATATATATATATACAATACAAAATTATAATTGAGCAATTACTGGCCATTTTCATATACATTTCAAAGTCGTTTCAGTAAGCGTGTCCTCACATTAATTGTCGCACCATCATAATATATCCTACCTAGATAAGCATTAATGTTAATTATTCATATTTTCGACCCATTGATCTCATTAAATATAATTAAAATAATAAATGATATATTACTAGTATTGCTGCCACTAGAGGTATAGTTAATATCAATACTTCATCAGTATCAGTAGGTCAAGCAAAATTAACAACAAAAACCAGTACCACTACTACAACTGCTCCTTGTTTTCCACTTATAATTAATCATCAAACTATACACCTTCAGATGATATGTCACGTCTTGGTAACATGAAGACTAGCAACATGACAGTTTCTCGAAGAAAAATGCACCTATATATTGGGGCTATTTGTGTTGTGGAATGGCCACATAGATACTAGTAATAATACAACATTTTATATGCGCTCTGTATAATTGGATTAAAATTACCCTAAAGCGCTTTACAGATAAAAGAAGTAGTTAAACATGTACCAAGAATAGACTATAAAACATTATAAACAATTTTATGTCTGTTAATCTCATTATACAAGACATAGATACATTATTACGCAATGTACAAAATATATGTACACACACACATACGCACACAATGACATTCATGTTGACAAGCATCTCGAGAGATATACATACATAAATACATACACAGTGGAAGTCCTTTATTAAGACTATCCCTCGAACTGAGGATATTTGATATTAATAAGGGACTAGCCATAATGAAAAAATGGAAACCCTTTTATTTATATTTTGATTCAAAAGCAAATACAATGTCCGTAATACTATGCCAGTGAAGCAATGAAGAGGAATAAAGGGGGGGGGGTTCTTTCATGTAGTAACTTAAGTCAATTATTTAGTTTAATTTTAAAGGTGATAATATTTGGTTTTGAAGACAAAATTAATCTATGAATACATATTCGAATTTACATATCCAGTTTATTCACCGATGGCTGAGTAGAAATTAGTGAACCATCCAAACACTGACTGGTATGTTGCCGATGAAGTTGGTGTTTAAATTTCAGTATTGTCAAATGAAGGTGGGTTTCGAACATCCAAGTACAAATAAATAAACATACGTTTTGGTTTTAAAAGTATTTTCAATATATTTCCTACTAGATTAGCCGATATTGCCTTCCATGTTATGCTGACACCACTCGATGGATTATTATGCAATTAGTTCAACGCTTTGGCAATATAGATTGCTGTCGCTGAGGGCTAGTATCACTGTCTGTTAATCCCATTATACAAGACGCCACCAGCAACAATAACATTACAACAACACAACAAATATCAATAGCAACTGGTTATGCCCAACAGGCGACATCTATAGGTGTCTAGTCCAAATATCAATAACAACAACAACATTGTCGAATTTGGCTATCCTCGACCTACTGACCTCTTTACCAGATAAATAAATGTTATTACAGTAAGTATATTACTGTGATGGACTTACATGCTAAGAACATCAATCCTGACTGGTTGTTGCACCTGTGGCCTAGAACTGTCCTCTAATGGATGACGCAAAGATATACGAAAGTTGTATATTACCTCTCCTTGTTGTTAGTTTACCCCGGGTTGAAGTCTCTGATCCGATGTTATATATCTGAGAACAAAACAGAAAAACCGAGCGTACTTCGAGTTTTTAGTCATGGCCATTTTAGCCTTAAAGGATAAAATAACAAATAACGGAAGGCATCTACCTTAGTTTGATGGCCCCATATCTTAAAAAGAAGCTCTTTATCTTATCTAGTTCATCATATTTTTCAAAGGGTAATGTATTCCATTTATTACTTCAGATGCCTCTACACTCACCCCCACCTTCACTACTACCACCATCACAACAACAACAACAACAATAACAATATTAATAATAACAACACTATCATAACAGCAACAACAACAACAATAACAACAGTAACAACAATAAACATAATAACAACATAATCATCATCATCAACAGTATCATCAAACGTACCCATCAACATCATTATCCGTATCACCAACAACAATATAAATTAGAGATTCAATCAAACCAAACAATAGAACATTTTAATCATCGACTCTCTGGCTGGTCTCACTGTAATAATTATCATCACAATATCATCATAAATATTGGCATCAGAAGATACTTAATCACTAAAATCATGATCATCATCAGTATCATCATCAAATTAACTAACACAGTGATATCAATTAGTTATGGTATTATTGGTCCAGATGTTGATGTTGCTCCTATTACTCCTACTACTACTACTACTGCTGCTGCTACAACAACTACTACACCTTCTACTACCACTATTACTATTACTACTACTATGATTATACTACTCAGCGTTGTTCCTATAGCTACGAATGTCTTACCACTGCTAATACTCAGCTTAGCTATCCTCTTCTGGCCTTTTGAGCCGTAATGCTGTTTTGTAGCTGTGCCATCTCGTGCTGTCAACGGCTACATACCTAGTGTTGCTACGTGTAACTCTTCACTTCAGGCGACATGTCAGTGTCATCAGGTAGTGGCCACTTCTCTGCGTTCTCTGCAGGTTCCCGATCCAGTTCGTATTTCTTTTCTGTACATATTTACTCTCTCGTGTTCTGATCATCTTAACATCATTGTTTATACTTACGCCTTTCCATCTAAATTTTAGAATTATTCTGGGGCAGCTTTAGTGGTAAATGTTCAGGTTCCATTTGTCAAGTTTGCTTACTTTCGATATTTCACATCCATATAATAACACTGATATGACTTATATTACCATTATTATTAATACGTCTATTAAACTATTATTATTTATATTAGTAATAGTATTACAATTATTAGTACTGATAGTACTGCTACTACTAATACTACTACTACCGTTACGTCTACTGGTGCTGCTACTACTACTACTACTTGCTATTACTACTTATAAAACTGGTACTGCTGCTATTATTACAGCTGCTATTTATTCTGTTACTGCTATTACAATTGCTACTACTATTCTACTACACCTTGTACCAAAGCCAGCTCCAACACCACCGATTAATACTACCAGACACATTCCTACACCGAACTCATTCTGCAAGAAATGATCATGTACTTTGATGAAGCTATTTGATCAATTGTTTCCAAAACTAGATAACTAGTCATTCGTTCTATATCTGACGATATCTATGTGCATACCTTTTTCTAATTGAATTGTTAATTGATCCTCTGTTGTTTTGCACAGACGATTATTTTAAGAATTAACTACTTAAATTGTGGGAAAACGTGTATCTATGTTATTATGTTGATGCTCAACTATGTGTTCTAATGGCATGGAAATTTGCTCATTTGTTGGAATTGTGTGCACGTTTTATATACGTTTTTGTTTTGTTGTAGAAAAGGATAGAATAAAATTTAATTAAATTTTCATTGTGCCAAGGCAAATATTTAGTCATTAAAAAATATCCTAGACGTGTTTTTAAAAGTTTTGATGAATGATAGGGGAATCCAGAATTTGCTTTCCAAATATGTATTCACACAAAAAAACAAAGGTCGCTGTTCCGAAAGACTCTGGATAGAACAACGACCTGGGATGTGATGGCATCTTTAAACAACATTTGTTTAACCAAGCCAAACTTTGTGGCATTTAAGTGAACATCAATATCTGGTATCAACAATAATTTACATTAGTACATTAATACATTGCATGGAATTGCTTCATTTTATACAAGAATCAAACTGTCTTCAGTTTTGTTGCTGACCTAGAAATAATATGTGAATGCCCTTTGAACTAAAATGACATTTCCTGTCGGTAATTCTTGAGTATGTATTAAAATATTAAGTTATTGATTTTGTTTTCAGATTATGAATCCATGACTACTTAATATTGATATGACTCTTCTGAAAAAAGATTCCATAGAATATCCAAGGTGCTACCAAAATATCGTATAGAGACTTAATGTATAAGGCTGCCTTTATAACGCTTAAAATAATATACAAGATCTTACCCTAAGGGACCGAAACTTGAAACTGATACATTTCTATATATTTCCCTGTGTGTTATCAAGAATATATCTATTATTGTTGCGGTAACTACTTCAGATGATGACCACCGTTTCACAATCAAGAGACATTTCGTATTAGTTCTTCCCACATCTAAAGAAACAAAGTGGAACGCCTAATATGTTATTTTGTTGTTAGTGGCCATAAAGGTTTGTTAGCAGAATTATTGTAGAATAGTGGCTGAATCTATCTCGATATTTGTCATCTGTCATTTTAAAACTGGCATTTCACTTCCTTTACTTGGACTCCGCGTCGACTAAATCTTAATCCTAGACAATTATATTCGTCTGGCTGAAAGTCGATATTCGTAACTGATTCCCGACAAGATGACGGGAAAGCTAAATTTGATTGAGCTAACAACCTATTCCACGAAGTGCGGGGCTCCAGCACTAAGCGTATAGTCACCATGAGACATAAGACGAGACAAATGCACCTGGAATAGTATATGTCTGGATGACCTGAGCTTTCCAAATTACTTTTTCTAATGGACACTAATCCACATAGGCATTCAGGTGCCAATTCGTTAATAGATTTATCAGTTATTAATAAATTCTTCAAATGGACACGCTGTCTAACAGGTAGCTAATGTAGTTTTTGAAGAATTCGGGTGATATCATCATATTTTCGAGTATTTGTCACTATGCGAGCCACATAATCCTGAATTTGCTGAAGGCGACTGGTGTTATCACCAGATAAGAGATACGAAAGCCTACCACTGACAAATGTCATGATATCCGAGATATCGTTATAAGGTCACTTAGTTCACTTTTCTAATCACGACACTATGTAACTAATATATGTATATTTCGATATTTCTCTTTATTGCACCTATTAGCTATATTATAATATCACTTAATTTAAGCGAAGAAACTCGCTATAGAGAATATTTAATAAAACGAATAATTTCATTGATTATATATATATATATATATATATATATATATATATATAATATATATATATATACAATACAAAATTATAATTGAGCAATTACTGGCCATTTTCATATACATTTCAAAGTCGTTTCAGTAAGCGTGTCCTCACATTAATTGTCGCACCATCATAATATATCCTACCTAGATAAGCATTAATGTTAATTATTCATATTTTCGACCCATTGATCTCATTAAATATAATTAAAATAATAACATGATATATTACTAGTATTGCTGCCACTAGAGGTATAGTTAATATCAATACTTCATCAGTATCAGTAGGTCAAGCAAAATTAACAACAAAAACCAGTACCACTACTACAACTGCTCCTTGTTTTCCACTTATAATTAATCATCAAACTATACACCTTCAGATGATATGTCACGTCTTGGTAACATGAAGACTAGCAACATGACAGTTTCTCGAAGAAAAATGCACCTATATATTGGGGCTATTTGTGTTGTGGAATGGCCACATAGATACTAGTAATAATACAACATTTTATATAGCGCTCTGTATAATTGGATTAAAATTACCCTAAAGCGCTTTACAGATAAAAGAAGTAGTTAAACATGTACCAAGAATAGACTATAAAACATTATAAACAATTTTATGTCTGTTAATCCCATTATACAAGACATAGATACATTATTACGCAATGTACAAAATATATGTACACACACACATACGCACACAATGACATTCATGTTGACAAGCATCTCGAGAGATATACATACATAAATACATACACAGTGGAAGTCCTTTATTAAGACTATCCCTCGAACTGAGGATATTTGATATTAATAAGGGACTAGCCATAATGAAAAAATGGAAACCCTTTTATTTATATTTTGATTCAAAAGCAAATACAATGTCCGTAATACTATGCCAGTGAAGCAATGAAGAGGAATAAATGGGGGGGGGGTTCTTTCATGTAGTAACTTAAGTCAATTATTTAGTTTAATTTTAAAGGTGATAATATTTGGTTTTGAAGACAAAATTAATCTATGAATACATAATCGAATTTACATATCCAGTTTATTCACCGATGGCTGAGTAGAAATTAGTGAACCATCCAAACACTGACTGGTATGTTGCCGATGA
>JAODUP010000847.1:0-77500 GCA_025642065.1 Paralvinella palmiformis
AAAATACGTTTCGTGAGATAAACTAACTTAAGTCACGTAGATAATCGACATGTCCCTTATAGTAAGAACGTAATCCTTCGTTAGCATGTGTGTGTGTGTGTGTGTGTGTGTGTGTGTGTGTGTGTGTGTGTGTGTTTTAGGATACATATATTTGTGGCACTTGCTCAGAACATCAACACCTATACATCCTTTAAAACCAACACCTCCCTTAATCTATACATAATTAAAATAATTAAATTTAAGCATACAAAAACGTACACCTCCACCCATCTATACATAAGTAGAGCTATATATGTCTGGGATACTCATCAGCCTGTGGGGACCAGATAATCGTTTGTAACAAATATGTCACGCCCACAGGGAAGAGGTTGATGTCGGCTACGCATAAAAAGCGGAAGCAAACAAAAAGTATCATTCGATACCACAGCTCGCAACTAACAACACATGAATGTTGTTCAATAGTAGGTTAACATATATAAAAGGCAACTACCTTGACACCGCAGTTTACATTCTGCAGTAATTTGCTGTGGTTCAAAGGTAACCTATACAAAAAAAAAACATTTCGGCATCACAGATACTGATCTCAGATCACTTCTGGGTTCGAATAGCTAAACAAATCCTACCTATATCAACCATACGGATATAACTCCGACAAATTCGGTATCGTAAGTTATTGTCTGACCAGTTGTGTGTGTGTGTGTGTGTGGTATCGTAAGTTGTTGTCTGACCAGTTGTGTGTGTGTGTGTGTGTGGTATCGTAAGTTGTTGTCTGACCAGTTGTATGTGTGTGTGTGTGTGTGGTATCGTAAGTTGTTGTCTGACCAGTTGTGTGTGTGTGGTATCGTAAGTTGTTGTCTGACCAGTTGTATGTGTGTGTGTGTGTGCGTGTGTGTGTGGTATCGTAAGTTGTTGTCTGACCAGTTGTGTGTGTGTGTGGTATCGTAAGTTGTTGTCTGACCAGTTATGTGTGTGTGTGTGTGCCTGAATGGGGTTAGGTTTATACGGAATCGAATGTAATTTAATCCCGTTGTTATACCATATACGATTATGTAAATTCGATGTAATACCAAACCCAATCGTACACTAACTTGACATCATCAAGAAAACAATCACATCGTCCGATTTCCGGTTAGATTTGTTCAGATTTAAATTACCTTTTAATTGACAAATTACGTGATATAGAAACAGATCGTATATCTGGGAGCGGTGAAATTTCATATCCACTTTATTAATTAATATGTAGCTATATTTGTAAGTTAATCAAACGTTTTCATCGGTGGTGTTTAGCAACCTAATACGCACACACTGAGAAATAATCATTATTTATTGTTACCAGATATACTTTTATGGATGTCGTCAATTAGAACGGGATTCCTTACTCGGTAGGAGGAATCTGATGATCCTTAAACTGGAAAAGACGGCTCCATGAAAGTGAATGTTTGCGTTTCTTTCCTTCCTAATTTTTTTCTTCTTCAAATAAAAAATCGTTCTATATTTCTTATTATTTCATAGCGGTCGATTAGAGCTTCGTATTCTCGCCCAGTCCGATGCTCCGAGCTCCAAGTTCGTGATTAAATTAATTATTCATATAATCGCTAACATTTTCCAGGTATATACCATTGAGAATAGTATAGACTATTATCGTGATTAGGTATATCGCCATCACTGGTCAGTTTTGGTCGCATGCCCAGAAAGGGGTCGTCACATCGAAATACTCGGAGTATTACGGGATAACAGAACGCTGCGACTAACTGTGTCTGAGACTTAAACAGGTGAGCCAAGAAAGCTGGAACTTCAGGTAGTTTGGAGACAATAAAGTTATAGACAATAGACAATAAGTTATTCCAATGCAGCAAATAGATGATAATATAATAATATGACTTTAAACACGCACGCACGTACGCACATATAAACACACATACAGATATATATATATATATATATATATATATATACGAATATGTGCGTACACACGTGCGCTCATATATATATATATATATATAGAGAGAGAGAGAGAGAGAGAGAGAGAGAGAGAGAGAAGGAGAATGCCCATCATCGGTTGCAGTATATCTTTGAAGAAGCAATGTCCGTTCTCCTTTTTGTGCTAGTATCGAACTTTGGGTCCAGACTTTGCAGACGCGTGCATGCATAAGCCAGCGATTGCGCTCCGCACAGAAGAGACATTGTATCGCAGGCAAATACCATCCCTGGATAGGGGATGACGAAAGTTATCAGGAGAACTTTGAACAGTGTTTAACTAATTACGTATGGCAGTTATGGTTCTTCTACTAGATTCAAACTGGAAAAAGAACACCACTGATTAAAACGAGTCATTTATTCAAACCCTCAGAATCAATATCTCGATGCCGAGGTTTTAGAACAACAAATCTCTTGGCGTTATGTTTTTACAACCACATGTAAACAAAAAAGCAAACGATTTATCTGTTAAGTTTCCTACACGTGGGATTTCCAAAACTTTCGATAACTAATTAATATGTCCGGCAGACAAAGGATAATAATAATAATAATAATAACGTATATTTAATAAAGCGCCCTTACTAGCAGGAGCCATTCAAAGGCGCTGTACAAATAATATGTAATATAATAATACCCCAAATAATATGTCTGTAAAAACCCTGTAATGATTTAAAAGATAATAATTATTTATCTGTGAAAGCGACCTTAAATAGGTGTGCTTTTAGAAGAGACTTAAAATTTCCAAGAGTCGACGCATTTATATATCTCTATATTAGGGTATACATATTACGGAATCATTCCGTGCATCTAGTTAATCTAATTAATGACAAGACATAGCAACGGAAGGAAATGCAGTACTATAATAGGAGAGAAAGTGTCAATTCCTATAATGTACTCGATTGTCTCAATTACCTCAAATCAATATCAATTGACATTTCACATATATGCTCCAATTATAAACAAAGTAACCTTTAAAGACTTGGGAAAGATAAAGATGTAACCCAACTCTTCTACTACCTTTATCAAATATTATATATATATATATATATATATATATATATATATATATATATATATAAGGACAAAATAAACAACAGTGACACATTTATAATTCATATCTACTTTCAAGTGGCTGTAGTTTTCTGTAACTGAAATATTGGTGGTTTAGATATGAAAAGGAATGTGTTCCAATAAACAATGTCTACAATATTCTCTCATACTTGATGTTTATTACCTATTCTCCGGACCTTGTTTACTTCACTCAACACAGTCTGGATTATTGACAGCTATATGAATCTAATATCGTGAAGTCAAATGTCACATGATGATATCAATCCTTACAACAGCTGACATGCTATAACACTGATACTATATGTATTCTCTAGAACGAAAATAAATCGCAAATTGTCTAGGAAATAACAAACTCTCTTGCATCTAATTATCGATGTTATATCCCGCGTCCTATATTTTATACATCGTGATGTAAATCTTATATGCGGGCCGCCATTGTTAAAGGAACAATCCATCTTCCTTTCACATTTGTGGACTATACTACACACATGTTAACACAACTTATAAATAACCTCAAACTGTGAAGACAATTAACGTCATGGGCCCAGCGATCCACGCTAGGTCTAACACAAATGCCCCTCAAACCACCCTATGTGTTTCGTCGTAGAGGTTATAGCAAGACATATTCTTTGATTTGCGAGCGGTATTAGCAAGATATTTTGAGATATACGTCACAAGAGATATATTCTATTTGAGCGAAATTCAACATATTAGAGCACTAAAAAACAAACGCATATTTTCATTTAGTGACACATCTTTTTGTTTAGTTAAATATTTCATGTAAGTATATGTCTGTGCAAATTTAATTATTTTGGAACTAAACCAAGGAGATCTGTTCAGCTTATACTATGCATTAACCTCTACTTAATATAAGAGAATCACAAGAATACAAATACAGTTAGCACAACCAGCATTATTTTAATAAAAAGAGCACAGATCAGTTGTTATACTATTTTTTTTCTTCTTTAAACAAACAAATTTGTACAACCCAATCATGTTTGCATCATTTTCTTCATATATTAAAAAACACGTCCCCTCGTTTTCACGTGGTCTATGGCATGAATGTCCATAAACCTAACTATACAGCAGACTAGAATATAGCCCCAAACTTTTACGTTTTCACAACTTCATTATGCCACTTGAGACGTTAGCCAAAATGTACAATATTTACCATCGATATCACAAGTTTCGTACAAGTCATCTATACCACCGTTGTGTGTGCGGATTACTGAGAAAACCATTGTTCTTGAAATCTCGCCTATTGGGAACATTTTCAAATGAAATTCTTCCAGAGCACGAAACACAACATTGCTTTCAAATAAATTACCTGAAGCTGGGAAATAAAGAGAATAGTTCTCAAACCTTATATTTATGAACGGTTATTCTGATAAAAGCGCCCTTTCCTTGGCTTGTACACTGAAGCTAAGCCCCTTTGGTGTCATATTCTTAATGCATTTTCTAGAGATTTAGTCTTTTTTGACCTTTTGAAGAAATGTTTTCCCTCATTATAATATGTGTTTGTGGCTGACAATACGCAATGTTGTTTTTTGGTTTCTTATTTTGTTGCATATCCTTCTGGATTTTGTGAAATTTGTATTAAGCCTTGAGACCTTTCATGTAATCTCGGCAGTTAAGCCATTTACTGACAAAGATGTGGCAGTGATTCATATTGAATTACTCATGTAATTTATTGGGGCGCCTCCGTGGTCTAGTTGGTAGCGCACTGGACAACATATCACTACCACCTGGGTGGTTGGGTAGTTGGGTTGGTGGGTGGGTGAGAGGTTGGGTGAGTGTGTGAGTGATTGAGTGATTGAGTGGGTGAGTGGGTGAGTGAGTGAGTGAGTGAGTTAATGATTGATTGATTGATTGATTGATTGATTGATTGAGTGAGTGAGTGAGTGAGTGAGTGAGTGAGTGAGTGGTTTAGGAAGGGTTGGTGATAGTAATGAGAGGATGGGAGGGTTGTAATAATTATTAAGTATGAGTTTGAATGATGATATATGAGTGGTGAGTGAGTGAGTGAGTGAGTGAGTGAGTGAGTGAGTGAGTAGTGAGTGAGTGAGTGAGTGAGTGAGTGAGTGAGTGAGTGAGTGAGTGAGTGAGTGAGTGAGTGGTGAGTGAGTGAGTGAGTGAGTGAGTGAGTGAGTGAGTGAAACATTCCGTATATCTTCTACTAGATCTGGCAGAAGAAGAGGATCATTACTGCCAATTGCATATCACACATTCCGACTGCATGTGCAAGCCAATATATCCGGACCATCCGATTAATCTCTCGAAAACGAAAGTTTTAGAACAACGTATTCTTTCTATGTCGGAAGTCGGTATTTGTTAGATGCATACATGCTCCTCTGGAGACAGCGATAGTTAAGATGTTGATTATATGACTGTGTACTGCGGCTAGCAAAACTCGAAACGATATCTAGACTCAGTGTGAGCACTAGTCTAGCGGATAACGATGGTAGACTAAATCTTGTATTCAGTATTCTACTATTAGCTGCGTGCAGCCATCAACAAGGAGAACGTCCTTGATGTTAGTATGAGAATTCCTGCTTCCCGAAAACATATTGTAGTTATTAATACAAATTTAATACATTCTATTTCTGTGAGATCCTTACTAGAAATACTATTACTACTATCACTACTACTACTATTACTACTACTATTGCTACTATTACTACTACTACTATTACTACTACTACTACTACTACTACTCACACTACAACCAGTGCTTTAATCCCAATGTTATCTGAAGCTTAATGAGTAATTCTATGATACTTACAAAGATGATGATGATTGATGTTTTACGGCCACTTTTGTGCATAAGGTAGGCTAAATGGGCCATTGATACTTACTAAGAACATGATGTATATAAAACAGGTTTGGATGTTTAAATTAATAAGAAATTCAGAGGTTTTCATATGATCTGAATTAAAAATATATAATATTTAGATATATATATATATATATATATATATATATATATATATATATATATATATATATATATATATATATAAACTTTAAAAATAAGGCTATGCTTGCGGAAGGATGGTCAATGATTGTTGGATTTGCTTCCTATTCACCTCCTAGATATATGACTAGATACCGCTCCCAATCATATCATCTTTGCTTCGTAAAATATCCCAATTATAATCCAATAAATCTTAATAAAACAAATTAATTAGATCCTGAAATAAGACCATCTGATTAATTCAAGTTACTTTGCAAGAAGTCATGATCTTATATCGATTAAAGATAATGTTATAGCATATCTTATATAGTTAAAACAAACTGGAATTAAATTACATTTGATTTTATATCAACTTGTTTACACACATATACACACGCACACATTCACGCACACACGCGTTCACATACACAGATGTATGCATGAAGGAATTTATCCACGTACGTACGTACGTACTAATGCATGCATGCGTGCGTTCGTGCGTGCGTGCACACAAAAATACGTATATATTTCAAAAGCCATTATGTTTGTCTCAGCTTCAGATTAATATAATGATAGTCGAAATACTACTACAACATATCATCAAAATCCTATCACGTGCACAAAAGAGGCCGTAAAACACCAATAATCATTATCACAAACAGAGACACGCGCAATGATAAACATTTGTTTTCACAAAACATACAAATAAAAATACTATGTATTATACAATATTCCATATATGGCAGTGAGTTATTTATCATAATGAACACTTAGTATCATTTAGCCATAATGTAAAATGCAGACTCTTATACTACTCAAGCGAGTCAGTGAGAGTAATTGGGTCATTGTGTGAGTGAGTCAGCGAGTCGGTGAGTCAATCAGTCAGTGACTCACTCACTCACTCACTCAGACAGACAGATAGAGGCAAGCAGACTTTCTCTTGGGGGATGAAAGTGGGTTAGTCATTGAGTGAGACAGCCGAGCCCGTTAATCAATTACTGAGTTATCTAAGACATTCATCACAGCTAAAACACACAGCGGATTGAGAGTTTTTGGTGTTTTCGTTTTATCTTATTAATTTTGATTAATTATTCTTTATTCTTGCAATATTTAATACCCCGAAGGGTTCGTATGGAGTAAGTCACAGTACTTCTCGGATGTGTATGCTTATGAGACTTTTGATACTCCATCAAATATCGAAACCATATTATGCTGGAGTTGAGAAGTTCAGTTTTCTGTACGTGGAGACTGTATGTTGTCAGCTCCGTATAGTCCGTACACTATTTGGTGTTTGGCCTGAGAATGCGGCATATAAATGACTGCAGCACGCATAGTACACCGTTAAATCATTATAAGTACTCCTGGATGATGAATACCAACACTGTCACTATCGGTGACATTATGCTCAGATCCCTTGGTCGGTGTTGTTTATATAACACATTTAGTTGTATATATAATTCGCTTGAGTGCAATCTGGGAATAAACTCAACTTTCTCATTTCCAGTTCTGCCCAGTCTATTATAAGACAGCGAGGCTAAGTTTAGATTGCTCGTCATTAATTACCCTAAAACTCTTCATGATAAGCATATAGCCGGTAAGCAGAAAACATTAAGTTGGGTTTTAAAATTGTACGTTATAATTTTAACAGAGCCGTGGATATGACGTCATAACGGCCTACCTTATCATGGATGACACCTTTCTAAAAGCCACTAAACTATCAATATTCGTCATCGTCGCTTTCTGACAGCTTCTTCTTGAAGAAAGTAATTAGTAGCTGTAAATAGAGCTGCTTAGGGTGTCAGTTACCTTAAACGTTTTCATAACTACCGTGACCTGATTTGTAAGGAGGGGGGGGGGGTTGTCCTCGTTTAACTGATTTACTTTTTAGAGTTTTGTTGGCTAGCGACTAGGTGACTGGTGACATTTTACTTATATCTCAGCCTAAACAGTCACTGCTAAGACACACACAATACCTTTGCCGCGATTGCGGTTTGTGTTTGCTTTTGTCTTTCTTTATTCTGATTAATTTTGCTCGAAATATTTGATGCCATAAAGGGTTAGTAACCAGTAAGTAAGTCATGGTATATGAATGTGTATATGTATGTGGGCGTGCTTGTGCGCATGTGTGTGTGTGTGTGTGTGTGTGTGTGTGTGTGTGTGTTGTGTTGTGTGTGTGTGTGTGTGTGTGTGTGTGTGTGTGTGTGTGTGTGTTTCAGCTTAAAATTTAACAAGTATTATCAATTAATTTGGTGGAACTTGTCTAAACATTTACCAGAACATTGTAACATGTTGAATGAAGTGTCGAAAAGATGATGGCGGCCATCAATTTCTTATTATAGACAAAACCGAATATATATATATATATATATATATATATATATATATATATATATATATTAATGTTTTTATAATTTCATCTCTTGTGATTACTTTCTCCTGCTTATATACCCAGGGCGTCTTCGTGGTCTAAATGGTAGCGCGATGGACAACAGATCACTAACACCTGAGTTCGAATCTCGGCGTGGGGGGTATTTCATCTTTGACTTCATTTCATTACCTTTGGAAGTGGCACGGCCCACTTAGACAACTATGCGCACAAAAGTGGCCGTAAAACAACAATCATCATCATCGTCACCATCTTGCTTATATACCAGAAATAAGATAATTTCAGTCTGTAAAGCCAAAAGTATATTCCAAACCGGCACGTATTATCCACGTATGAAAGGTAACCAGCTTGGAATAGAAAACATGAAATATTTGACGCTCTCTTTTTTCACATATTTTTCAATCAAACGAAGAAAGCTTGTGATCAATCTTATTTACTTTATATTCTGGAAGTTAATTTTACGCTTTTCTATTTAGGGAAAGTGGGAGCGATATATCAGGATGCTAAGAACAATGTTGGGTGTACAACCGCGTCCTATAATCCAATGTAGGGCGCCATCATGGCCTAACCGGTAGCGCGCGATTGGCCACAGACCTATAGCACCTGGGTTGAAACCGCTGCAGTCTATGTCAGAAGGGCGTTTCATCGTTCAATTCGCCTCATTACCCGTGGAGGTGGCTCGGCCCATATAGCCTACCAAGTGTTTGAAAGCGATCTTAAAAAGGAACAGTTACATTTATATTGTATACTTCTATAAAACAAATTTGTACATTTCTGAGATAAATGTTACTCGACTTTAAAACAAATTATTTCACAAATAGTAGACAAGTAAAGACTAGCTAAAGCACGACGTATAAAATAACGTTGCTAAATGTTAGGATAAACGAAGTCTCTATTTACACAGCATCGACTATAGCGTAGTATTTAGTAGTTTTATGTTTGGTTATGAACCAATTACGGGGATGTGCCATACTGACAAAGGAAAAAACGAAAGGATTATTCTTGACGCAATGACGTAGGCGACGAATTAATTTCTAATGAGAATCGCTATGGCGTGGTCTTCGGTTCTCAACAAGGTCTCTTTGCGAGCTGTGAAGTACGTACATAAAAGGGTAAAGGTGTGCGACAAATCTTCCTTACAGACAGAGACGCGTTAAAATAGCATCGCCACCCACGCATATTTCTATTGCGGTATAACATCCTTTCAAATAATAGGATTTCATTTTTAAAAAGAGTGTTTCCGAAACTTTCCATACATTTAAAGGGCTTGCTTCGTTACAGTATACTCTTAATTATGATCAGAAAAGTTAATTGTCTATGATGTAAAATTAAGAAGAATAATATGTTATTTTGGCTTCGTGGAAAATAAAATCCTTGTGAGATTACAATACGCATTACTTAGCTGCATGTCGTATGGGAAAACTAAAGGTGGAGAAATGAATTACCTATGTGTGTGAAATGTTTTATGATGACTCACTCACTAACTCACTCATTCGCTTACTCAACCACTCACTCACTGACCCATCCATGACCAGTATTATTGCCTTTTAGAATTTAATGCGATTAACGTCTCAATGTGTTTTACATTGTCGCGATAATATATATTAGCAATTATTAATCATAAAATGAGAAAACAGGAATACATTAATATTTATCGGTTGTGAAGTGAATGGCTAATATTTTAAGACAGGGGACTCTTTCAATAAATGAAGACGTGTCTAACGGACTACTATATGTCTAACTGTTAAAATATTATTCTAATATCATCTGGCTGCATAATGCTTACAGTCTTATTCAGTCAGACACTATTCCAGATACCTGTATCTCTGTTCAAATCTTATGTTACACTTTGAACAGGTAGACGGCCTAGATAAATAGTGTTTCCGCTCTTGAATAGTTTAAATACGTTTTTAATCATCACCTGATGAATGTTGGTTTCACCAATATATA
The DNA here is from genome assembly GCA_025642065.1 of Paralvinella palmiformis. NCBI lineage: Eukaryota > Metazoa > Annelida > Polychaeta > Terebellida > Alvinellidae > Paralvinella > Paralvinella palmiformis. Next base: position 10,338 of record JAODUP010000847.1, read on the forward strand.
ACGTTATTCGTTTAATTTCCTTTTGGGGACAACAATCACAGCGTCTTTGAATGGTTCCTGGTAGTAAGAATTATTATTATTATTATTATTATTATTATTATTATTATTATTATTATTATCATTATTATTATTGTTATTATTATTATTATTATTATTTTCTTTTTGCTATGGACGTAACTGTCTTTAGCAATTCCTTTGATCTCCAAAATGTTGTTATACAGATTCATCAGTCGATCAATATTATCTAGTGAATCCAATGTCTGATAAGAGATTATGAGATCAGTGAGAAAGGCATCCTTAGTAATTGACCTTTATTTTCTATATTAAATAACAGATTATTCATATATAGAAACATCAATGTTAATAAAGAACGGAACATATACCACAGAAGACGAAAACACACATATCATCAAATTTTGGCCAATTTGATGATGTCAGCAGGTTGTTTGGTATTTAGATTTATCTGACAATTTCGGTTATTTGAACCTGTCTAAGACCACCAGATGACTACTGTTGGCATCGAGGAGAATAAACAAACTATACTGATATTATAATATGGTAAATAACTAAATATAAACATACATTAAATCTCTATTACAAAATAAGTCGTTTTGACTAGTTTCAATGAACGCTATATCATAGTAAGCAAAATAGATCCACAGCTTCTTGTAGCTTTTTCCCTGAGTCCAGTCTTGTAAAGGAGACATGTGCTATAAAAGGTGTTTATAGTTTTAATTTAATCTAAAATTAATGTAGTACTAATGGCGGTCACAAGATACGTCAATATCAAAGGGGTAAATATCTGGATTAAACCATACCTAGTCTGGATCCAATCATCTGAAAACATTAAGTACTCAGGGATATCATTGAATAACGTTGTAGAAAATATATGATATCGCTTTCTATAATTCCTCACAAGCCTTTCTGAATAACAAAATAATTCATCAGTGAAAACATCCTATTATTCAGAGATAGAGACAAAAATATGAGTGAACGAGTCTCATTTTGAATTTCTCTGCTTAATATACGTAATCAAATTAAAGGCAGCGAGTATGTGTTCTGTACAAAATAATATTACAGCCTCAATAGCCTAGTGGGAGAGAGCGTAGGACTTTCTTACTCATAGGCATTCGGTCCAAGAGGTCGGAGGTTCGAATCCCACCCGTGGCATTATAGTTGCGGGTGTTTTTTATCCAACCAAGCAACTGGCAAGGTTTTCTAAGCCGAATATCCCATATATTGTAAATTCTAAATTCGCTTAGAATTAAGTCCCCGTGGTGAAGAAGTAAATAACAGACCGTATGCGTCTCTCCCTCATTTGAGGTAGTTAAGCCACTTAAAATAACTGCCATTTCGACTATTATTGTTATTTTATTATTACTACATTGATAAAAGTTGTTTGGTGTTAAAGTGGCAGCATTGCGACACCGACATCATATTAAATACTCTAAACAATGGCCAGCCCTAGTCATATTGGTTATGACAGATGATGTGCCCGACGAGTAACACATCATATAAAGGTTGCACCTTAGGTTCACTGTTGATACATTGGAGTTATGGTCTTGGATGAATCAATCAAAATATAATCAAACCTATTTTTTGAGTTAGCTGTTCGATTAGTGAATAAATGGTTTATTCATATTCATGGTAAATATTTCGTATTCAAAATATTTTGGATTTCGTAAGCAAAATCATATCGATAAGATATTTAAATTGTGGAAATGAAATAGACTGATCAGCAGATAAACTCTATCACTATCATGCTAAATATAAATATTATATCTGTCAATAGAAAACAGTTGTTATTGATTTGATGTAAATGATGATGACATTAATGTAGAGTTGGAAAAATGGAAAAAATTTTATATATATATAAAAAAAAGGAATAAATGGGTAATAAAAAGGGAAAAATAAAAAGAAGGGAAAAGGGAAAGGGGAGAAACAAAAAAAAAACAGCTTTTTTAACATGTGATAACGATACTTTAATGATATACATTCAAATATAATTCATATATATATATATATATATATATATATATATATATGCAATATCACATAAATATATCACACAAAATATCATACAAATATATTATGGATCATAAGTAGCAAATATAAGAATGTACATTCTACATTTTCCTAGTTTTATCACTTTTAGCCATTATAAGAATTAGACAGGCGTAATAACAGCTATGAAAGAAATATGTTCAGAAATATTCCCGTAAACGAATTTACACAAAAAGAAAAACAAACAAGGATTTCACAGAGAGTCCTAGAATGAGAAATAAGTAAAAAATTAGATTTTTAATTTTTATATAAAATATGATGAAACCGAAGCTCTCAGAGGTGGTTAATATTTAATAACGAGTTAAGCCAAATTTAAGGGACTTTAATAATACTGATAATGAGGTCATTTTAGAGTGCAAAGATTTGTCAGTGGATACAACAATTATGGAGAAGTGCATGTAGAAATATATAACTCCTAAATTCACATACCTTCCGAGTTTTTCTTGTCCAAAGAACACACTTAAATGTTATTTAAAGATGTTGGTGTTTAGATGAAGTGCAGAAAAGTAAGGAATTGTATTTAATGTACGATGAATGTGGCAAAACAGACTTCCATTTAAGAATAATTATCTTCAAATGTATCTATTATTTATATATCTGGTATTTATTTTTCTCCTCCTTCCTCAGACATTCGTGACGCTTAATATGCCTCAAAATGAATCTCTGTCTGTCTGTCTGTCTGTCTGTCTGTCTGCCGTGTATGTGGGTGGGTGTGTATTTTTTTAAAGATACATATTGAGAGGCAATAGGCACAGAGCATGACAAACCTAAACCTCCTTTGAGACCTACCTCCATAAATCTAAATGTAAATACAACTATACATACATTAATCTAAATATAAAATGTTCCATACCTCCACATATCGATACATATATGCGTATACTTAAGCATGTGTCTGGTCTACCCATAAGCCTGTGGGGCATAGCGAATTCACCTTTCGTAGGCAACAAATATGTCACGCCACAGGAAAGCGGCTACATGCAGGCTACGTACAAAAAGCGGAAGCACGTAAAAACATACCATTTGATACCACAGTTCGGGGCAAACAACACGTGCGTGTGGTTCAATGGTGACTTGCTACATACATATCATAACTATTTGTTTTGACACCACAGTTTACATTCAACAGTAATTTTCTGTGGTTCAAAAGAAACCTGTATATAAAACATTTCAACACCTGAGATGGTGACCTCAGCTTTATTCTTGGTTCGAATAACTAAATAATTCCTACCTATATGAACCATATACACGTCCGACTAGTGCATGCCGAAGCTCTTCTCTAATCTAAATGAAAGTTAGGCCTTTTATATATTGTTAACAAACTTTACAGTTTGTTAATCACGTGATAATGTAGACTAACTCAGTATAGAATCACTGAAGTGATTTAGCTAAAATAAAAACCAAATAGCAATACTGCAGAATGGATTATTACTGGACTAGAACGAAATATCGTCTCAAACCTGAGTAAATACTATGATTTACTCGAACCTAACAGCTAATCCTCGTACGTTTCCGTTCACCACTAAGTGAACATTCATTCACGCCTAATTTAGAGTCCCTAAGTATATGTAGTTAGGTGTGGTGGGATCTAAATTAAAGCGTCTATCCACTTGATCTATTTGACCCATGGTCGAGTGCGAACCTATTGATACAACAAATTATTTATTAAGATTATAAATGAGAACGTAATTGCTTCTAGTCAACCGACTCATACATAATTATGTTGTTTATGAGAATGCACAGATATTATGGTCAGTGACAGATACATATTTACATATATACATACATACCCACATTTACACGTTCAAGGTACATGCATACATATATCATATAATATTCAGTAAGGAAATGAGGTCGGCAGGCTTATTGTTGATTGTACTTGTTGATCTTCAGACGTTTGGTCGTCAATTATTCTACTATGCAGCTACCACATCGTGGAATCAACTCCCAAACCATCTGTCATTTAATCAGAAGTTTTAAATCGAAATAAAGGACTCATCTGCTAAGCATTGAATATTTTTAAATTATCTAATATCTACATGTATTGATAGTTCATCTAGTAATTTTATGTGTTCATTTTCAAGTAAAGCATCTCCATGAACAACGGAATTGAATATGGTGCTGTATAAATGCAATATTATTATATATTATATATATATATATATATATATATATATATATATATATATATATATATATATATATATATATATATATCAGCAACCTTGAACAGATGTGATGTTTGAACGGATTAAAAATATTTTCAAAAGACGACGCATTTCTAATATCTGCCGGAAACCTATTCTACAATGTGGGGGGGGCTGCAACACTAGGCACTAAACGCACAATCATTATTTAACTTGAGCCGAGACACAGCCACTTGTAACAGTATCTGTCTAGATGACCTGAGTTTTGGGGAAGACCTTCTAATGGACATCAGTTCAGAGAGATGTTCAGTTATTAATAAAATCTTGAAATGGATACACTGTCTAACAGGTAGTCAATGTAGTTTTTGAAGAATTGGGGTGATATGATCATATTTTCCAGTATTTGTTACTATCCGAGCTGCACTATTCTGAATTCGCTGAAGGCTATTGATGTTATAATCAGATATGCCATATAACAGGAAGTTACAGTAGTCTATACGAAATGTAACAAAGGAATGTACTACAGTTACAGGTGCTTCTTGTGTAATAATGCTTTTAAACAGTGGATGCCTTTAAGGTGGTAGTATGTAGTTAGTACATACATACCTGCATATATACTTACATACATACCTGCATATATACATTTACACACACAACATACAGATAGATAGCAATAGATTTTGACTGACTGAAAAACTAATAGGCTATCAAACCATAGTTTATTACTTATAATGTTATTAATATGACTGATTGCAACAAGATATAATCTAATTAATGAGAACGCTTAAACCAATTGTTCAAATGTACCACGAAATATGCAGCATCCCTTTAGTTCCATAATAGCGTTTTAGTTATTAGATTACTATAAATATAAACTATTACCTTAGCATATTGTGTACTCATTTAATTCTTATAAACATTACGTTTAATCGCTATTTGTGCTAAAACGCGTCATATTAACATTATCCAATTGTTACCTTAAAGTAATTGATTAAAAAATAATAAAACATATTGGTTATTGCTCCTTTTTCTATAAAATTACATTTACTGCTGCAAACCTTTTACATCTTGACATATAATATCTGCTTCTTGTCATTGACATGATGTATTAATTATTCAGGAAGAGGTATAATTTATGTGAGACTTAATAGCGGAATAGTTTATTTGTGTGATGTTCTAATCAATATATAAGTTTCAAGAGCTGATTGTTTTATTTATTACATTATATATGACAATTTAAGAAGATTAATACAAAATTTTGATATGCTGTCATATCATATTCACCTGCTTACTGCTGATTGATGTAGTCGCTCAGCGTGTTTCATTTAATTATTTTTAGCACTATCATAATACAGTACATATTGTGTTATCGTTCAATTTTCAAATTTATCCTTATTGGTTAATAAAAGAAAAGAATAACACCTTGAGTAATTACGTTACATAGTCTTATTTATATATGCTCCACATAAGAATCTAAATATTGGAAGGCTATCTATAGACTAATTAAAGGGAAGAAAGAGAAATTCTATCAAAAGTCAAAATAACATGCAGATAACATTAGTGCCTTCTAATGCCGCAGTGATTAAAGAGGTACGCTTCGAACCTCTAAGTTGATAGTTCAAATCTTACTCCTAGCTGTACTTACGGGATATTTTTCCCTTGGATTTTCCCTACTTGGCCATATTCCCCAAGTGTCACTGATGCCGAGACGAAATAATTCAAATCAACTCAACACTGTCGATAATGTAATTGTATACCATTAGACGTTTATTAATTTATGGAAGGAATAACCAAATTAGGGAATATTAATAAGACGCTTTTGTATTTTTATTATATACACCAATATAAAAGAAAGACACGCTTTCTATAGTAAAAAACATTACATATACGCACCCACGCACGCACGCCTACATACACAAAGAGAGAGAGCGAGAGAGACAAAGCGAGAAAGAGTGAAACAGAGAGATATATAAATGTATATATATAGAGAGAGAGAGAGGGGGGGGGGAAAGAGAGAGACGCATGTCTTGATGTTTGCCTCGGACATACATAGAACATATGAACCTATTAATCGTATATTGTTTGAAATATGTGTATAGTTCGAAATAAACTTACTTACTTTATCTACAGTTTGGAATAGACTGATGATAGTGTGTCGTATCTGTGAATATACTGTTTCATGTAAAGGCTGTGTGTACTACTGTATTATCCCTTTAATCACAAAGTGCAAGAACACCATATTTAGCACGTAACCCATACACATCCTTTCTTTTCAAAGAAAACAAATTAATAATAATAATAATAATAATAAATAATTATTTTGCCACAGCACCGTCATTATCCAAAAGATCTATTTTATCTCACCAAAAGACAGAAATGTTATAATAAATAAATCAGATGATGAAACAATGAACCGAGAAGTTTATGTTGCCTGCACTAAACATAAATATAGGGAATTGTTGTAGATAATCATATTTCCAATAATAAGCAAGAATTTATATAAATTTATGATTGCTTTATTTATATAGATATCTTGAATAAAAGCGCAGCTATGAATAACAAAATATGTAAATGATGTACAAATTTGATTATCGATTATGTGATACATGATACCTGATAGGTAGACGATCCTAAATGATATATATATATATATATATATATATATATATATATATATATATATATATATATATATATATATATAATGAGAAAAAAATAATAAGAGAAATACTTTCTCGTCAACATATATTCATGCTAGAACATTTATATAACTGAAATTCCAGCTTTATTAAATTTACCCCGGGATTGTTCTGACACAACTTAGTTAGAGCATTACATACATTACAAATCCCTAGGTGATTGTTTGAGTCTACTGAAGACGGTTATATGTTACTAGTGTGATCATCTCGAGACTAAACAAAACACTCACTCACTCCATAAATTTAAACAGAGCTATATTATCAGAATCGGTGGTAGATTTATTGGTATCATAGCGTAACATCAAATGACAACATGGCATTAACCTATCTAAGCATTGTGCAGACATTGGCTGGAGATAATAGAAATCAATGAATTTCCAAAGGTTTATTTATGTTTGTAATGTTTATAATGGCGGTTATCACAGATCCTGTTCCTTATCACACGGTATTATTATTGTTACGTGCATACCACGTGTGTTGGTTTTTATTGCTATGTATTCTATTCTCGACATTAACTGCTAGTAAGTTGTTATCTAGGCGAAGATCTTTCGTTTAGAATTAACAAGTCAGAACTGTTGTAAGAATAATGCAATTATCTTCAACTGAGTATCTTATTTCACTTCAAAATTAAATTTGTGACATTTAAAGTAATTATGGGTTATGTGGATAATCTAATTAATTTGTTTTTATGTGTGTGTGCATGTGTGCATGCGTGCGCGTGTTGTATGTGTGTTTTGTTATGTGTGTGTGCGCGTGTGTGTGTGTGTGTGTATGTGTGTGTGTGTGTGTGTGTGTGTGTGTGTGTGTGTGTGTGTGTGTGTGTGTGTGTGTGTGTGTGTGTGTGTGTGTGTGTGTGCATACGTATGGTACACTGGCTCACAACATCAACATATAAACATCCTTTAAATTATATACCTCCTTGAATCTATCAATTGTTAAATATATATTCATGAAACTAAATGTACAAAATCTACAATCCCACACATCAAAACATACCTAGACCCCACCATCCTCTCTCTCTCTCTCTCTATATATATATATATATATATATATATATATATATATATATATATATATATATATATATATATATATATCCAGAACATATATCCGTGTATTAAGAAAGCCACATATTGATCAATCTGAAAGGCGTAAGCCTAAATGCCGGTAGAGTTCGTTCTAACATGTATAATACTTAATGCATGTCGACATATATATTACACTAGAAATTCCTTATCAAACAGCAGTTTATGGTACGATTTGTCCTAAACAAGTGAATGAAGGACCGTTGGTTATATGCAGCCGTTACCATACATAACCTTTAACAGACAAATACATTATATATGTTACCGAATGGTTGAAATGTGCTTGTTTTAATATGTTAGATATATACTGTGATATAATGGAGTTGACTGTTTACTTATTTTCCAGAATTGTGTCCAAATATGACATTCATATTGAATACATTGGCGATGAGTCAGGAAATATATTAACTCCTTCGAGACATTATCAATACTATTATTATATATTTCGTGTTGTTATGTTCTCAAACATATTATTCCAGTTGCGTGACTTTCATTCACTCCGATGTGTTATTCACCTTGCATAACTTCTGTTTGGAAGTTATAACTTAATCATTTGATCGTGTACTTATCAGAGATAGACAAAATACCCCCAAATTTAAGTATTCCTCCACTCCATCATTCCATTTACTAAAGTTTGGATACGAAAGACTCCATGGAAAGATCATTGAAGACTTTCGGCATCCAGTAGCATTGCTGAGAATCAGATTAAAGTTGAAGGCCGAGTAGCAGATGAAACTTTTGAAATGTAGAAACTATCAAAATCACTGGTTTATCTGACAAGAGAGAGAGAGAGAGAGAGAGAGAGAGAGAGAGAGAGAGAGAGAGAGAGTAGAGAGAGAGTGAGTGAGAGAGAGAGAGAGAGATAGAGAGAGAGGGAGGGGACCCCTATAAACATACAGAGAATAGAGATAAAGAGAGGGACGATAATTAAAAAAGAAGAAGCTTAATTTGTGCCTTGAATATAAAGCGGATTTAAGATACAATCAATACAAAGCCTTTCTTTTCGAAGGAAGGATATCTTTTTGACAGATAATGGTTTTATCCGCCGGTAATGTACTTTTCCCAAGAGAAATTGATTAATTAAGTCTTCAGAATCTACAGATGCTATTTTGTCGTTTTCAAAGGCATCGACATCCTTGAAGTGAGATGGCAGATGATGATAAACCAACGATTAGAGAAGTTTATATTATTTGCACATAACATAAAAATAGGGAAAAGTTCAAATTAATAATACTTCAAATGAAATGCAACAACCAGGATGAACTAATGCTGGAAATTGAATAAAGGGGAGATGTAAACAGAAATGTGTAAACATTTTATTTATTTTGGTTCTCCATCATCTGACTCGATATATAACTGTTTCCAAATAAAAATCAGGTGTAACGCCAGATTTATGTGGGCATTTTACTGTTTACACAACTTTAGCCGATATTGGTATTTTTAATATTCAAATTAATGCAAAAGCTTTTTATGCAAGCATTATATTTAAGGCTAACCAGATAAGAGAAGTTCTACCATCTAGCAGTTTAACATTATAGTACATAAGGATCTAGCTTAATATCTGTGACACAAAATGAGAATATGATCGATATCATTCATTGTGTCCTCTGCCTGAATGTCGATCTAAATAAAGACTTTCATCCTATGAAATAGATAAAAACAGAATTGATTACAGACTGAACCTGGGTTTATAAAAGTTAGTATTTTATTACAATATTAAGTAGATTTAGCCTCTGAAATTCCTTTGATTAGTCTCATAAATAACATTTTACAATACGTTTGGATCAAGGTTATTATTATAAATATGTGTAGCCTGAATACCTTTAGTTGCGTTGTTTATCCCGCAATTGGTCGCATAAACATAGGTATGAGTACGATTGAAACCAACAAGCAACTGGTTTGTGGGCTGAGTATTCTAAACCACTACGTCATGTAAACGCCGATCGAATGAATAAGTCAGCAAATAAGTAACAAATAGAAGAAGGTGAAAGTTTCGTCAAATTAATCTTCCAGGTACGTTAAACTATCATTTGTAGTCACGCGAAGCTAGATTCACAAATTACGACAAATTTCTGGGGTTTTCGGAACAAAATGTATTTTTTTTGCTATTTCCAATAAGAATGGTACCATGCTAGTTCCTGGCAGCTAACCATGATATTTAGATGTTAGCATATTACAAATTTACCCACTACCAACGTGAAGTTAAAGAAACAGGGTTGGGTTTATGACAGTCGTAAACCTATTAATGACATGACAGTGTCATACACCCGTCATAAACCTGTCGTAAATACCTTTATGACGTCATAAACCGTCATAAACTGTCGTAAACCTTTGTATTCGCTATATGTTGTGATATTAATTTTGTGTAACTAATTTGGTTACAACTAGTTGTGGATTATCATCAATTAGTGTATTTGTATATTACCAACATGAATTTAAAATAATATTCTATGTTGGTCTCTCTTACATTTTGTCCAATTCAGTAACAAGATAAATAAGTTGGAGGTATCTTTTATTCAGTAACCATAACATACCCTCACATGCTTCACACACGTACAGTTAAGTCGATCCATTTGATACATCAATCATCAATAATCCAAATCACACAGCCATTGAAGGATCCTGTAACAAAATACCAGCTTGGCTGTTTTCTCATGAAACTAATCACGTGTAACTATTATTTAATTTGAAAGCTATAAGATGGATTAATGGAATCACAGTAGTAGATAGACATGGGATCAATTCCATTTTGCCAATTCCACTCAATTCCAGTTTTCCTCAATTCCACATCAAATTTATCAATTCCAATTGTATCAATTCCAATTCCATTTTTACCTACTCTTTTTTCACTTACTACTTTTTACAATGAGTAGATGCCCCGAGTCCTTACTTGGAATACCTAATCCGGGTAGTTTATATTCCGAGTAGGATTTGTCATGGAAGGAATATTTCTAAATTAAAAAATTAAATGGCAAATTAATTTATGGAGTTAATTGTTTTTGTAGCAAACTTCAATTCCAATTCCAAATTTATCAATTCCATTAAAAAAGCAATTCTAATTCCGAAATTGAATTGACCCCATGTCTGGTAGCAGATATCGTTAGTCCTTGCCACATGGGGAATCATCAAGTGAAGCCATTATCACTGTCAATGCATGGCCAGTCACAGATAAACACCAGCTCCAAACCAAGAGGGTCAGTGTCTTTCTTGTCATCCAATTAATGAATAATTCCATTAAATTAATACTGTTTTAGTAATGTTCTTACTCTGTGTCATAAATAGTAAGGGTCTAAAGGGTCATATATTATAATATTATATTATATTCGAATATTTTCACTTATAGTCAAAAAAGGTCAAGGTAGATTATCTTTTATCTGATGTTAGCTATTCATCCTTTTCAGGAATAAGTAGTTCTAGTTTGACTTTATAATGTCATCGTGTTTTTGGTATATTTTTATCTAAATAATAATAACATTCATTCGATAAAAGTAAAAGGATTTTTAAAAAGACGAATTTATATAGAAATGGCAAATGTCTGTAACAATTCTTAAATTTCATTTATTTCGTTTTGGCAACAAAACGAACTCGTTATTTAAATCTCTAAATATTATCATTCATTGATTAAAAGCATTAAAACACTTTGATTTTTTTCATAGTGGCACGAAAAGAGGTTCTCAACTTAAATCTTCTAGTTGTGTGGTAACTTTGCTTATACATATTGGCTGACTAAAATAAATTATGAAAAATTATAAAATTAATTGACTCAACTTCTGGTGATCAATTATGTTATCAAAAAAGGTTTTTAATTAAATTTGTAATATATGTATATATGTATATATGTGTATATATATATATATATATATATATATATATATATATATATATATATATATAAAATTTAAACGGACTTTAAAGCTTGCTCCTGTGGAACAATACTTGGCTTCAGCCTATAAAACTAAGAGTTTAGACAAATAAAAAAACCAATTTTAATGAGTAAATAATTTATTTATAAGAATAGATAATAAAACTATAAAATAAAACTATCACAATCAATTTAAGATCATTGTAAGATAACAGGGCATACAACATTTCGAACTCTTGGATATCCAACATAGAGTTGACCATAGCCGTCCCAATCATAGTCCGAACTAATGTCATAGTCTAAGACATTTAGAGACAACACAAACAGACAAAAGACACAGACATATATATATATATATATATATATATATATATATATATATATATATAAAAAAAAAAAAAAAAAAAACACAAACGCATACACAAACGATCCAATTTATAGGTCTATGGCGTAGACAATGTTGGGTTTTTAAAGTGGTCGATTAAGTGAAACATATAAACTATAACTCCATTGGTAGACATCCAACCACAGGAAGCCAAGATCTCCACAAATAACAATATACTTTCAGATTTATATCTGTCGGGTTACTAAAACTGTATTCTCATTCCATAAGAGGCACATTACTTTGATAACATTATGGTAAGTTATTTATATTGCTTATTCCATATATCTTCTTATTTATGCCAAGACTTGTTGACCTTTATGCCAACGTTTATAGACAAGAAACATATATATGCCTTGAGTTGAGTGAGTGAGTGAGTGAGCGAGCGAGGAACTTTGGCGATTAATAATTATGGCTAAGAATAATTTGTTAGTATAAATTTAAAATCACTCATTTACTTCTTTCAATATATCAAATAAATAACTGAAGAATCGACGATTTTAAGATAATAATTAATCATGTCCTTCTACTGGATAATTCACAGTGAGTGAGTGAGTGAGTGAGTGAGTGAGGGGTGGAGGGACAGAGGACGAATGGAAGAACTGTGATTGAAAGGATTTCTTAATGACGATTGATTGACTAGTTGATTGATCGACTAATTTAGTTGACTATGTTTTTAAGAACATCCTTATCTAATTTTTCAGTAGATTATTAGAACCTACTTATTCAAAGTTATGTATGGTCATCTCTGCGTTGATTAAGTGATAGATTGTATATTTGTTATTTTTTATTATAAGGCTCATTTCTTTAGATAAAATATTTAGTCACTGATATGTTGTATCAAAATATGTAGGTTTTTTTTCTCCATTTGTGTGCTTTATATAGAGCGAAATTTAGTGAAAGGTTTTCCTCTGAAGTAGTGTAATTGTGAGTTTTTTTGTGTGTGTGGTGAGTGTGGTATGTATGGTGTGGTTAAAGGGTAGTAGTGGCGGTGGGGAAGGTAGTTTTTAAAGTAGTAAATTATGAATGATTGTAGTGAATGATGGTGAGTGTGGGGTATGGTGAATGGTTTTTTTTTTTTTTTTAAAAAATATATATATATATATAAAGAAAATTAAAATTGACGAAAGGATTATCTTAATGGACGATTGATTGACTAGTTGATTGATCGACTAATTGACTAGTTGACTGACTGTTTTTAAAGAACATCCTTATCTAAATTATTTTCAGTACGGCCACTTCATTCAGAACCTACTTATTCACAAAGTTATGTATGGTCATCTCTACGTTAGATTCTAAGTTGATAGATTCTATATTTGTTATTATTCGCTTTTCATTTCTAACTCGGCTCATTTCTTTATATAAAACACATACTTTCGTCACTAAAATATGGTATTGTCCGACTCAAAATATGTAGGTTTTTTTTCTCCATTTGATCGTGCTTTATATAGAGCGAAATTTACGTAGAAAGGTTTTCCTCTGAACGGAAATAGCTCAGCAATCTTAGCATCTTTTTTTCGTGTGTGTTTTAGGGTACATATAAAGAGGCAACAGGCACAGAGCATCAACATATCTAAACATCCTTCGAGACCTACCTCCATAAATCTAAATACAACTATGCATACATTAATCTAAAAATAAAATTTTCCATACCTCCACATATTGATAGATGTGTGCGTATACCTAAGCATGTGTCTGGTCTACTCATCAGCCTGTGGGAACCAGCTAATTCGCTTTTCGTACGCGACAAATATGTCACGCCCACAGGAAAGCGGCTACATGCAGGCTACGTACAAAAAGCGGAAGCACGTAAAAACATACCATTTGATATCACACCTCGCAGCATACACGTGCGTGTGGTTCAATGGTGACTTGCTACGTCATATATAACCCCTTTTTAATAGTTGCACCTTTATAGCCTTCTATTAAAGATATACGTAACCTTAGGTATATATCAGTATCTCAGACTATTATAATTATACTTATGGGAAGTTGGTAACATTGATGAAACATTGTGTTCTTTGCTGTAACTCATCCAAAGTTTGCAGGAACAATTACGAGAGAGATCCCTAACTGTTCCTAATCTCTAAACTACGAAAAGCAAATCAAATACCTTTGATATCATAGAGCTAATGCACATGTATGTTCCACATGTCTGCACATCTTTCTGAGGTTGGAATAGCTTACACCAGAATGTTGTATGCAGAAGGCATGATCCATTTATATTACATTATCAATGAACTCTACCTTAGTAATCTCGGCCCATACAGCCTACCATGTGCACAAAAGTGGCCGTAAACATCAATCGTCATCATCTTCTACTTTAGTAATCTTGTTAGCCTTCTTCTGGTCTTTTACGTCTGCACTTAGGAGTTTTGACCCTTCATCGCTATAGATCATATCATCAGAGTTAGTGATATAGCTACACAATGTTATCTTATATTGTTTTCACGACATCTTATAATCAGACAATTGACTTAATGAAGATTCTGAAAGATGCCTATATACCTGCTGTATTACTGGTTCAATCGAAATAAATATGGCAATTTAAAAGTAGGATTCAAATATATCGGATTTTTACCCACAACGATTATTTTTCCTGGGCCAGTGTATATGGATAGCCCTCGTGTTCTTTGTCCCATAACCTCTGAACTAGCTTTCCACATCTCTATATAAGTAAGAGAAATCACGCTATAGCAAATCTCATCAAAATCCAGTAAATAGACTGAGGAGACAAATTGGTCCGGATCACGGAGAATCTCCTGTTTTTTTTTTGTTTTTTTTTTCTTCTTCTTTAAACATCAATAATCTGACAGATGGGATACATATTTACGTTACTTTTATTAATACCGTACAATATTCTGTAACGTCACAGTTATAACGTTTGATAAATCTATATTAATATATTGTTGAGGAGTAGAATATCGTGAATAGAATGTTCATATTAAAAATATACTCCTGATACATTTTCAAGACATGATACAGACCAGTTTACTCAAAGGCTTATTGGTGATGTATTCCACAAACCAGGATCGACTTAAATATGTAAATGTTATTATCAATAAATGTTTTTAATCTTAATGATAATGAAGAATGGATGAATAACATTGTTGTAATTGTAGCCTGTGCTTCAGTAAAATACATCGATATATATATATATATATATATATATATATATATATATATATATATATATATATATATCAGTATGACAGTTTTGTATTTAGGGTGAGAATGTGTTTCTAAGTGTGTGCATGTGTGTGTGTGTGTGTGTGTGTGTTTGTGTGTGTATGTATGTGTGTGTGTGTGTGTGCGCGTGTGCACGTGCGTGCGTGCGTTGTGTGTGTGCACGCGCGGTACCTGCATGCGTGTGTTAACATTTAGCGGTATATAGACTTATCGCTCTTGTGATATAGTCATTACCTAACATTTTTGCATTACACCATATATGTCATGGAACACTACTTCCATCTGCGAAGTAACCCTGTTCATGAATAACAAACACTAAATGTCAATGAAAGAACACCAATACCAGAATACTAATGTTGCCAGCGCATTGAGGTGTCATTATTCCCAGTCACTAACAAAAGTGATACATAATATAGTGTCAGTTTGTATATAAATAATAATTTAGACGATTAGGTCACAATCATGACATTTTGGCTGAATGACAACTACTTATGATATGATAACTGGAGCAGAATCTGCTATTAGTTATCACATATATAAAGCCATAGGATAAAATTGGCAGAAATAACTAGAAATAAGATATAATATCGTGCGGGTGAAAATTGCTTTTGAATGGTTATACTTTGACTTGTTAGTAATTATATACATAGTTACATCAGAGTTTGTATTATATATTATTTAAATATCGTTTATTATAATATAGTATATACAATGTTGTAGAATACTTTTCAGCGGTAATAATAAAGTAGGAATCCTAAAAAGGGAGAGAACAGAACAATCATTCATCCACCTAGAAATGGCTTAGCCAGTACAGATAAAGTCAATCAATAACTTGATATCTCTAACATCGAAATCAATATAAACCTTTTTATCCATGATAACACATAATTCTTTAAGAATTTACGGATTTCATTACATTGAAAATATTCTTCAACGTTGAAGTTTCAATTTCACAAAGCTCCCTTTGATTAAAGTTTGATAATAACATCCTTCTATTTTCTGCAGGGGCAGACCTTGATGATCTACATAATAATGAACGAGTACACTCATTATTAATAGACTCATTATTACTTTTACTGATGGAATCATAAAAAGTTAAGAATCTATACATTACATCATATTGGACACCATTACTTTCGATGATATGACTCAAAAGTCTGCAATGTGTTCTAGGTGACACATTCCCTATTTTCACAGAACACCTTTTTTCCACGTAATATATCAATCAATCAATCAATCAATCAATCAATCGATATGTTTATTTCAAACTGAATCGAGAATGGCATCACATAAATATACACTAAATGAAGCGAGTACGTGGTAGATACAGTTTGGGGATGCACAAAGATGTTAAACCTGTACAAAGATACAACCTGGTATATTTTAACAGAAACAATAATAAAAACATAGAGAGAATAAGCAATAAGTTATTCAAACGTATAGTGTTATGTTAAATCTTCGAATAGAGATGGTGATGGAGCAATGCAACGTCAGATATAGACCATCTATATCAGATGAACTCAAACGCCATAATGCAGATCCCTGGAAACTGGTACAATGTGTGTAGAACATGAATGAACGAATATCAGCTGGACAAGGCCCACATTCAGTCATAACATAATTGGTTCTCCATACGTACCCCATTATTACAAGCGATTGTGTTTACATGTTCATTGCCAAGAGGATGACAAAGGTGACAAGCACATTTCTTAACCTGCAGTTAACATTATATTCTTTACCAAATTTCTCACATATACCTAGAATTTTTTTTAATATATATATATATATATATATATATATATATATATATATATATATATATATATATATATATATATATATATATATATATAAAATTTTTTAAAGAATAAAAAATATTATTATACAAATGTACAAAAGGGCATCAGTAAGATATCAACCGACATGTTTTCGTTTTAGTAACATAATCTTCTCTAAGATGTTTATAAAACAGAAGTTGGTATATCATGTATGTATTGTTTGTATATAAAGTGTAAATTACTTTAAGGAAGCAGAATATATTCCTAACAGGAACCTTTTTAGTGTGTATGATTAAGAGTGACATTCTTTCATTAGACATATATATTAACTTTATTACCCACATAAGACATGAACGCTCTAAATGTCACAAATCTAATTTAGAAATGAAATGAGATACTCAGTTGAAGAAAATTACATAGTTCATACAACATTTATGACGTGCTGATTCTAAACGAAAGATCGCCGTTTAGACGAAACATTGGTGATGGTTAATGTCGTGACAGGAATATACAGTGTGTAGATGGGTGGGTGCTTGAGTGAGTGAGTGGGGCGGGGGGTGGTGGTGGTGGTGGTGGTGGTGGTGGGGGGTGGTGGTGGTGGTATAATATTTTTTGGGGGGGGGTTTTGGGGTTTTTTTTGGTGGGGGTTTTGGTGGTGGTGGTTGGTTTGGGGGTTTGTGGTGGTGGTGGGGGGTGGTGGTGGTGGTGGTGGTGGTGGTGGTGGTGGTGGTGGTGGTGGTGGTGGTGGTGGTGGTGGGGTGGTGGTGGTGGGGTGGTGGGGGGGAGTGGTGGGGAGTGGGGTGGTGGTGGGGTTGGTGGTGGGGGTGGGGTGGTGGTGGTGGGGTGGTGGTGGTGGGGTGGTGGTGGTGAGGGGGGGGGGGGGTGGTGGTGGGGGTGGTGGTGGTGGTGGTGGTGGTGGTGGTGGTGGTGGTGGTGGTGATTTGTTTGCCTCGGAGATTATCATATGTAACATATGGTTTTCTTCACTAGACTCAACCGATGATCTAGGGATATATATTTAATTGCGCGTTACCTTCACATGCAAAGTGATTATGTTCCAGAGCTTCATACATAAAATGTCATTAAAAATGCTGATAATGTTGGTAAATTGTTTTTATTATTAAGTATCTAATACAAGTGACACATCTGCCTATTGATATATGTAGGCATTAAGACTACAATAATGCCATTTTAACTGAATTACACCTGCTGATAAAACCCCAAAATATAAGCTACCAATTAACGACGTCCAGGTATAAAGCTAAAGTCAATTTGTATAGTCAGGACTGAGTCAGGACTTCAAGATGAAGTTTACTCTTACTTAAACATCGTTACACTTGCTAGTATTTCTGTACATAGCTGATATATATTTAACTCTTTGTTCTATGGGTCGCGGCAGCAATATTGCTGCCCAAAGTTAAGATTTGAAGATAGAGTCAATAGTAATGAATGATCGGAAATCGAACCCAAAATAGCTACGGAAAAAATCTATAGTATTCTGACTTTCATCGATATGGTGCCCCAAACTAGTTAATTTAAAACGCATAAACAACAATCCAATTATTGCATGGCACACATTACATTTTCATCTGACACCAAATATCTATACACCAAATCTGTAACACGGCAAATAGTATCTTTATATATAAACCTGGTGTAACGAAGAAACACTAAAATTGTTTTGTTAGATAGATCCTGAAAATGATCCATTTTACTAATATCGTGTATTGAAGAGATTTGCTGACTACGTATTATTGCTTGACTATTATCTATGTGTGGGAAAGATCTTTTAATTGAATTATTACTTTAAAAATAGAGTTATTGCAAATTATAATATAATATCACTATGTTAAAATTAATATAGTGGTCATTGCGTGATTATCTTCCCTACACATTTTTTCTTAAGGGTAAAAGAAAATAATATCATGTTATTGTGTTTGTGATATATTACTAAAAGCAGAACCACTCGTAAGTCTGGATACAAAAAATAAGACTCCATATTTAAGTGTTTTCTAGAAGGGTATACTCTCATTCGATGCCGAAAATTAAATAAAATGTGAATATGATATGAAGACGTTCTGAAAATATTCTCGCTTACGGAGATACCCAGAATCTCAAACGAAATAAAGTAGCTTATTCGCTTCCTCTGTGGTCTAACACGGAAATGCAGCACCTATACTTCAGCACTTCTAGTTTCTGCGAAATACTAATTTAATGATATGGTTAAATTATAGGGATTATAATTGGCTCTTAATTAAAGAAATGTAATACAAAAAATTGACGTTGATAGTCATCGAATTCTCCTGAAATAAATAAAGCTACACCTCTTCCCAAAGATATTGTACAGAGTTATAAGATTATATAACTTTAACATGACCTTTGACTTTTGGTCAACTGATAATCTAATTAATAACTAAATAACCCTAATAGCTAACTATGGAGAAATATTCTTTGTTAGCCTGAGAAATAATTCATCTTTTGTGGTCTTCGTTAAGTAAACATTTATTAGCTGCTATCTGTACTTATTAATCATTGTCACCAATCGGCTCTCACGTAAAACTTTGTTATATAAGGTGCACGACATTTGTTTCAGTACTATGTAGTAACTTTGGAATGAGCCATATATTCCTATTTAATATAAATATATGTAAGTACTGTTTCGGCGTTTTCAAATCACAATTTTCAAGTCATATTTTATTCAGATGATAATTAGTGTTTTGTTAACACTTTAATTCACAAAATGTATTATTATACAATTATAATTTATTTGGCTGCGAAAATTCATTTTCTGACTAAATGTAGCGAATGTTGAACTCAGTTTGTTAAATTTAAATTATGAGAGACTCGAAGAACACGGAACTCGCGTTTTTTTGTCATTATATGTGATCATTATTCAAATATAGCTTGGAAGATTATTTATATTAAATTATGCCATTAACCAAAATAACTGGGTATTAATGGTAACACTATTCCAAAACACTAGTTGGCTATATTTATTAAAATAAGTCCAAACATATCTATCCTTATTTAATATAAAGAAGTTGCTAATGAAATGTATCATGTTTTGGTTTATGACTAGAGGATTGCATCATGATGAGTCACGTGGTTTTAGGAAGATTATTTTCATGATAAATGATGTGTTAATTGATATATATGTCATATAATGGGCACTAATGTGTGCATAATATAGGGTGACGTTTTCTTTCTAACAAATCATGAGGGTTTAGATAATGATGAAGGTTTCTGAAGTAAGGTGATGTCTAAGCCAACTCTGATGCGTCTATACGTATATAAATATATATATATATATATATATATATATATATATATATATATATATATATATATATATAGTGTGTGTGTGTGTGTGTCTGTCTGTCTGTCTGTCTGTCTGTCTGTCTGTCCGTCCGTCCGTCCGTCCGTCTGTCTGTCTGTCTGTCTGTCTGTCTGTCTGTCTGTCTGTCTGTCTGTCTGTCTGTCTGTCTTTAATAATTACAAAACTTCTATTGTGCCAATATCCTCGAAAAGATTTGATCTCAGTGGCGCACCTAGTACAGAGGTTGGGCAAACTCCTCATAGTCCAGGTACAATGCGACAACTCTAGCTAAGCAGTTCTGAACACACTAAAGGTTTAGAAGATCCTTAGATGCAACGTTATAAAGAAGAGAGGTGCAGTAATCAAGCCTATTAGTAATGGGTGCTGTAGCAATGGTTTCGAAATATAGCGACGAATAAGGCGAAGGTCACGAATATGATAGAAGCAGGAGAGACATGTCAGAGAATTATATTCTCTGAAATTAAAATCGCTATCAAATGTAACACCAAAATTACGTACAGTGTCTGAAGGTATGATGCTATGACTAAGGATGTTCGTAGGGAATCTACGTGTTGTGTAGATGTACCTATAATGATGAAATCTGTTTTGTTGGCATCAAGCCTAAGTTTATGGTTTGTCATCCAGTCAGAGATATCATTGAGACATTCACCAAGTTATTTAAGGCAAAGATCAGTGTCTGCTGTAGATAAATATATGTATACTTGGGTGTCATCTGTTATATGAATGAAAGATAAATATAAAAGTGTTAGTGAATCTAAAGGTGTTAGTATATGTGTCTATGTGTCTACGCGTGCGTAATAATAATAGATATGTATATTGGTTGATTTAATGATTGATAGTATGTGTGTTTCTTTCCAGAAGCAGATGAATTGAAAGACAATTAAATAAATATATATAGTATCTTGATGTGAAAGAAAAATATGGCTATTACTATTTTGTGTAGCGTTTTTTTAATTAATTTAAGTTGCTCTAATGCACTTGTTCCGACTCACATAATGCAGATATATTTTAACATTGCAAAATATTTCTTTACTTTGATATGATTAGACAATTTATTCCACAGCCTGAGATCTGAAGCTTAGAAAGATTTCCCTCGGAATATTGCGGTGTGACATTTTGGTACCATCATATGTGAAGAAGATTCAGATCGCAGCACCTTCCCTGGTATATACAGTTGCATCAGATTTCTTAGAAGCAGTCATGCTTTTCCACTCAGAACTTTGAATATATGAAAAGGCATCTCGCGTTGTGATCTGAAACGTACAAAACGTTCCATTATGCTGCTGCGTGTTACCAGCTACGCAGGACAGTTTTGTGGTCCTGGTAGGGTATTTCAAGATGGTGTGTGTAAATTGTAAAAATTAAATAATAATAGTTGGGAGCGTTATTCCTAATCATATTGAAACAATTCGATTACTTTCTTTGATAAACCAGATATGTTTTTCAACCTAGAGAAAATTATATTATGATCGACTTTACCAAATCGAGTAGAGTGGTCTTAAAAGAAGAAGTAATACTGGCTTACCTTAATCAATTGACATCATAATATATTTTTCCCTGGAACCAACCTTGTTTCGATGCTGCGAGAACTTTTACTTTAGACTGTCGTGGTTCAGTAAAGTCTTTAATGAATAAAAAGCTGTGTAGAAGAAAGTACCAATTTCTATAGTTATAAACACAAGAGTTAAATTCTTTAGAAGATTACAATCCAAACTGGGTTTTTAATTTACGAAGGGCAGCTTTCATGTATATTAGAAAAACACGCTGAGATAATAATTTAATAACTATCTTTGTAATTTGGCCTACCAGAACGTAATGATATGGTTTCATGTACCATATAGTGGTAAGGTCAACTGGACAGAAACAACTTGATGAACTCTTCAACAACTGTCTGATATTAGTCTCTGTCCGGTGTAATGCCGAAATGCATCCATCATAAACATGCAGGGTTCTCCTTCCTATTGGATACCCTGCTATAAGGAAGGGAATCCATCATAAATATATATTTGGTATTATTTTGGCAGGAGAAGTTACTTAAATAATATGCCACATCTGTGTTTCAGTTAATAATCTGATATTCCTACTGCAAATTCATTCCTCGTCAATGCCATTGCGTTAAGATTATTATTTTGTTTGGTTTTCTTGTTATTAGCGAACATCTCAATAATTGTTTCATGGCCAAATTAAACTACCGGCTACGGTGTAGGTAATAATATGTAAATATATACTTCATGCATTCTAACATTTAGTAGCATTATTGTCCTCATTGTGCTATAGCTAGTCATTGCTGCTTACTTATCTAGCAACGATGATATTTTCTAATCAGTTACTGGAATTGTGAAAGATCTCCAATAATGTTAATTAAGGTAATATTGGCAAATTATTTTAATAATTTATTCTCACATACTGACTCACATACTTCACAGAAGTATACCAAGGCAACAGTACAATATCTATATGCTCTGATTGCCTCATTCTATCTTTGTGCTGGTTTAGTAAAATTGTTAATGTTTCTGTTTTAAGGCACCTTTTTTGTCCTCGCAGTAATTCAAATAGGTCGATCGACCTCAACAGGTAATGAGCCAAATTGAATAACAAACGCCATATAATATAGCCCTGGCCGTATCTTAGGTCAAGGTGGTCAACCGCGCTAGTAGCTAAGCCAAAGACACACCCTAGATAGGGTTAATCAACATGAGAAAGTTGTACACTATTGCCTATGATATCGTAATATATCGTTTCCAGGCTATGTAAATTATATAAATATAACATTACCTTCCTAAGGCTGAAGTAATCAGATTCATTTCCATGTTTCGTAGTTTGATTGATGAATATTTGTCAATTAACCAAAAATATTAATATTGTATACTCCGAGCTGGTTGACTTCCTTCCCTGTCGTGTCCAAGTATCCATATACTTTTCTGGTTATATAACCTTTTTCTGTACATAAATAAGAGAACGTCACAGATAGGTAATCTTGTTTGATAAACTTATCTAAGTCATGTAGATAATCGTCTTATCCTTTATATTAAGAACGTGATCATTCGCTATCATCTTTTAGGTACTTCTATAAATGTGTTACAATGTCCTGGTAAATTATGATATGACATGTTACACTAAACATTGATACACACACACACACACGCGCGCGCGCACATATATATATATATATATATATACATATATATATATAATGAAATATAACGAAATCGTGATTTTATCAATCTATTGGATTAACGGATCAATACATTTTCATTTCACATTTTAAGGACTTATACAATATGGTCACGCAAATTATAATGTTGTAATATAAACCCCAATGACCAACCACATATTAACTAATCTAGTTCAAATACCACTATCTAGCTGAATAGTGGACTATATAAATGTCACATAATATTATTATTATTGTTTTTATTATTATTATTATTATTATTATTATTTTGAAGCTGGACAGAGATTGGAGTATCCTGAAACCAGATGCCACTTAACACAAACTGTTTGTCTCATCCAGTTATAAGAATGTAAGCAAACGTTAGTGAAGTATAGTTGTTATCCTCTTGTAACACGAGGCATATACTGAGCTGTCAGATGTATGTAAATGAACCGAAGGTTGTGTCAGTTTTTAATCATTAGTAGGTCGAGTACGGTCGCACATATATTCATGGGATGCCAACCCAGAGCATATGTGACCTGACTCGATCTGGAGACTACTACACTAAACCTTCTTCTGACTGATGTCAGAGCACGTGTGATATTTTCCTTCCTGTAGTACAATCTGACACTCGAAGAGACCATAATGGCTGCCCTCAAGAAATTCGGAATATCTCGTAGTATATATGATGCTGTGCACAGTTTCCTAATATAAATGTCGAATTTGGCGTTTCCTTAATGAGATCAGTATTGTTTTAGCATTTCCTATTGAACTGTTCTTTGATTTTTTTAGCATAATGAGTTGTTACTTATTAAGCATTTATGAATATGTCAATACATATATAGCTAGACGTAGATAGTTTCACCAACTCATATTCCTATATATCCATATAACTGTACTAAATAATATCCGTTTTCAGGATTATATTACTCCAGTTTTCTGTCATATTAAACATTTCTAGCATTATCTAAAATCGATGTATCGTAAGTCCTCTCGTACATTAATTTAAATCGGTCACTAACATGAAAATATGGTCTGATTTAAAAAAACTAATTCACATGAATATGCATTTGAATCGATTTCATTCTGTTGCATATATATATATATATATATATATATATATATATATATATATATATATATATATATATATATGATATATTTATTATTTATTATATAATGTAGTTTCGTATTGTAAACACAGATTGTTCACCGCCGTGATTCAGAATATAATATGCACGAACTGAGATATAATTAATATGTATTGTTACATCGCCAAATGTTGTCCATATGAGCGAGATGCCGTTTTCTGTGTTTGACGATTCGGGACGGAATTCATAACTTGTTAGTTGAAAGACGATCATCCTTCAATTGGAAAAGCCGTAGCACTGAGAGTGTGTGTTTATTTATCTTTCCTTCTTTCTGCCACTCCAACATTTGAATCTGTATTCAATATTCTAATAGTATATGTGACTAAAATACGGATGACATAAACAAACGTTTCAATACTTTATTTTAATTTCACTGTTGTCGATCATAGTTTCCCATTATCGCCCGTTGGTTGCTAAGAGCAAGTTTGTAATTAAATTTATTATTACTATAACCGCCAATTGTTCCCAGTTTATATCGTTGAGAATATAATTAAATACTGCAGTAATGAGGTATATTATCATTGCTGTTTAATTTCTGGTTGCATGAGCAGAAGGGTAACACTTCATAATATTAACAGCACTACAGGGTAACAGAACACTAAGAGGAGCATCAAGGTTGGAGCTTCAGGTAGTTTGAGGAATGGCTAATAGACAATACGTTATCTTCGATTTTAAGTAAAACCGCTTTCAAGTAAAGGGTTTTACAAGGTAAGTGCATCTGATGTGCTATATAACGAAATTGCTAATTGTAGAAATGCAACAACTTATTTCAAGCTTAGGTTACGAATGAAGAAAACAAGATATTAAATATGTCAGCTGGAAAGCTGGATACATGCAATGCTAGCAAGTTAGTCTGCTTCTGATAGAGAATGGGGTTATTTAACCGGAATTAGGAGAACATATTGATAACATAATCATATATATATATATATATATATATATATATATATATATATATATATATATATATATATGCAATATCAAATTAACCTAATTTCTCATTTATTCATTTCAACATACAATACTGTTTTATATATGTCATGTTCTTAGTATCTTGGAATAAGCTTCTCATAACCTTTACGGTGCTATGAAAATGTTTCATAGTATTAGAAAGCCAGTATCATTAGTAGCATTACAATGAATACCAATAGCAGTAGATAAATAAAAAAGGTAAATTTAAATTGTTTACCAAGTTGCAATTCCCCGAATTCTCATCAAGAACATTCTCCTTCCAGATGCCTGCGGTAGGAGACTGCTGGTTTACACTGGTGATCCGCTAGACAGCAGATCATACCAGAACTGTATATCATTAATATCGTTGTAACTTACTACATACAATCATAATACGACGTCTTTCGTCAAATGCTTTAATTTTCACTCTTTCCAAAGGAGCATGAATGCAACTAGCAAATACCGACTTCCCAACACTGAAAGAATCCGTTGTTCTAAAACTTTAGCTTTCGAGACACTAATCGTGAAGGTTCATATATATCGGCTTGCACAAGCAGTCCGGAGTCCGGGTGTATGATCTTCAATTGCCAGTAATGATCTTCTTCTTCCAGATCTAGTAGCAGATATACCGAATGTTATGTCTCACGGCGATATAAACTTGAATCGAATAATGGGAGTCACTTGGAATTTATAATATTTTCTGGAATGTGGTTCTACCAAGAGTGAAAACGGCGCCTTATGAGACGGGTGCCTGTTAGCAAATTAGCAAAATCTTTCCCCACCCACAACTTCTACTATGCTCCCAGGTATTCGTCAATTAAATCTTAATAATTGTTATGATTATATTAATGCTAACCACGTGCTCAGGATTTAATGTTTGTGAAATAATTTGTGGACTCATCATTCACCATATATTATATGACAGAAGAACAAATATGAACTGAACACCTGTTTTACTTTGATCTTAAATACTTAGCACATCGTTTGTCTTCATCACTTAGCATCCTTCTCGTGTGGAATAGTAAATACCAATTATTGTCTGTTATCCCGAACGTCATCAATCTGTGTGTATATGGATCATCTGCTGCTAAATCGCCAATATATCAAACTGGTGCTGCGGAGAAGCAGACAGGAAATGCCAAGTATAGAATGATGTATAGTTACATACTGCAAACCCAGAACCGTTTCCTTCCTTTAATATGTGCCTTGTACAGACTATTTGGATAATTAAATTATACGTTTACAATCCTATGACTAATATTTTTAAATATGTGTAATGTATTTGAAAGGTTTTAGCTTTAAAATAGTGAAAGGACTTATATAAAAAAGGTGTATTAAAAACAAACACACATACACACACAAACAATAATAAAAAAATAATAATAAGCGTAGTTACAGCTGGTGACAAATACCTCTGTGAGCAGTCACTTGTCCCCACACCCATATTCATCTTTCTGTGCTATCAAAATAGAGCACACATATTGTATATCAGTAACACTTCTTCTCTAGATCAACTGCATCTCTTAGACTATGTTAATCATCCCGTTTCCTTGTTACAGTTACTATAATAGAACACGTGGGATGTTCAAAAGGATCTCTGTTAGAAAGGTTCAAAGATGCACGATCATTCAAGAGATACCGCCTACTTTAATTTGATGATAGATCACGGTAGATGCGTGGGCGATAATATAATGAGAAAGTTATTAGGGTTTGACATTTAGTAGAAGAGGCGATTAATTTATTGATTTGTATTAAATTAATTATTTGTATTAAATAGTTCAGGCAATTACGTTTTTAAAAATTGAGCTTCTGGTAAGAAGTTTCATTTTAATATTCTCCATACACCAATTTTTAGAAGAAAACTGAAATATATAAAAGAACGAAAAGACTTTATTAATCATTTAATAATGCAGCAACATTACTTTACATCATAACTGGGTTGAGATGAAATGAGAATCAACTTCATTATTACAATACTAAATAATAATCTCCTAAACTTATAATGTTTTATAGCGACATTTTTGCACGAACGTATTTTATCACGTTATGATAAAAGGATATTGATCTAAACGAGTTAAATAAAAATTGATTGTATCGATTTTTCGTTTTGTGAGTGAAATAATAGGTAACTTATGTTTCTATCTGGAAGCATCAGTGTCGACGTAAATATATTGAACACTGGTGGATAACTTGAATTATGAAACTATGTGATGTACCATTTAAATATTTTATTATATATATATATATATATATATATATATATATATATATATATATATATATTTATTATATATTAGTATTAGTTATATGGTATTAACCATGATAATGTAATATAAATGGTTGGGGCACATTTCAGGTAGTCCGTCATCGACATCTGAAACAGATATCAGAAATTTCAATCAAAATTTGTATATAAAGGTTCAACAGGTCAGACTTAACTATATGTCTAAATGCCGACTTATTTGTTGTGAACACTCTACTGCTTTGATTTAGGTTAGATTATGATTAAGATTAGGGTTTTAGAATTAGGTTTAGCGTTAAGTTTATGGTTACAAGTATAGTTATCATTCGGTCATAGTTAGGTTTACGGTTATACGTGTAGAAAGGAAACCTTCGGTTGACTTTCATCAGAGCAAATCTAATGCAAGGTTACATCTTTTTAAATCTATTAACTTTTCATCTAGCTTTTCATTTCCGATCGATATAATAAAATGTAAAACTTTTGTTACCTTTTGAGAAAATGCTGCTTTTCTAACATTTAAATGGATAGTACCCCCTCCAGAAAAATTTTGAGGACTAATACAGCTATACTCACAAATATCATAAATTATGTCAAAATGTGTAAACGATCATCCGCATATTAAATTATCCAGTTCAAAGTGCTGAATAATCGACTTACTTTTAATGGCCTGTGTGCGCCGCCATTTTCAAGTTAGAAGCTCCTGAATGTTGACGTCGCTTCAACGCATCCGGTTGACCTAAAGTCTGTAGAGCCCGTACAAAAGCATGTAAACAAGTGTGAGCAAAGAATTATTCCAGAACAAACCGCAACTGCATTGTTAAAATTACGTCATTAATGAAATGCAACCATATCAGTTTGAGCCAGAAGGAACCTGACAAGTCGAAGATGATTCAAAATGGCTCAGAAAATTAACGCTGAAAAGAAACTATATTCCGCGTCAGCATATAGATCGCCGATGTGACTTGTAACTTGTTGAAGTTTGGGGTAGAGACCCCTGGCTGTCACCTATTGGGCACAGCCACCTGGTGTTGAATTCTGTTATTATGACGATGGGCAAACTGGGAGTTGTTTAAAATGGTGGCACGTCAGTTTACTATAAAAGTCATGTTCGTGGGAGAAAAAACCTTACCAGTTGCCTGGTTGGACTAAAATCTCCTACTATAATGTCACGGCCGGGATCCGAACCTCCAGCCTCCCGAACAGCATGGACTATGGGTACGGAAGTCCCACGCTCTTATCCACTAGTCCACAGGGGCGGTCTGATCTGTCCTTGGTATGTGTAGGGATCTTTCTGGAGAAGTGGAGTTATGATGTCTGGTAGGAATGTTGATTTCCTTATGATCAATGCTGCTAGGTGGCGGTCTGGAAGTTTGTAGTCTTCCGGGCGGAGATGACCTTTAAGTATTCTTCGGTGCTTCGGGTAGGCTGGGCAGTTGAGCAGATAATGTACCGGGTCATATACTTGTTGACAGTGCCGGCATAGTGTTAGGGGTGACAGGCCGGTGGAGTTTCTTGTGTAAGTCCAGAAATGTAGTCTTCTGAGTTGGGTGTCGGGCAATTTGTTGTTGAAGATATTATGTCCAACTACAGTGGTCTTCTGGTACCAATCCTTTGATGCTGATGTGTAGTCTGTGTAGATCGATTCCAGTCGATTAAAGATGAATCTGTCAACAAGATAGTTGAATGTGCCTGGTGTATGTTTCCAATCGATTAAAGATGAATCTGTCAACAAGATAGTTGAATGTGCCTGGTGTATGTTCGGCATATTCGATGACGTCTAGGTTTGTGGCTTCGTTTGCTAGTTTATCGGCTCGGTCATTGCCCTCAAGATAAATGTGGCTTGGTATTACTTGGATTCCATGCTGCTTGAGGGCTGATGCCGTGGTGTATATTTCTGTGATGATTTCGGGATAGGTGTGGAAATTGGCTGTGGTGATGATGGTTAGTGCTCCCATAGAGTGCGAGTGGATGATGACTCTTTCATCGATAGTCTGTCTCGATATCAGTGGTGCTTTGACTGTGTGCAGCTCAGCTAATGTGATCGGGGTGTGGTTTGGGATTCTGCCTCTTATTTCTTCGTCTTTTTCTTTGATGAAGCAGGCCCAGGCTGTAGTTCCGTTATTTTGGGAACTGGCGTCGGTGTAGATGTTGATGGTTGGTGTTCGGCTTTCATTCAAGTAGGCAATTATATTTGTTGCTTCTATTGTTGCGCCTTCTGGATCAACTTTCTTCTGGATGGGATTCTGTATGATTACTTGTATGGGTGGTTCTAACCATGATCACGTTTGTTGAACATTGGGGGATGATTGGAGGTATCCCGATTTCTTTCTGAAGCCAGGCAGCCTTGATTGACCATGATGCGTCGTTGAATACTCTGGGATCTTTTTGTGTTTCTTCTTGGACACGCTGTATAATGTCGGTCTGAATGGGTTTGGCAGCTCTCAGGAGATATGTGGCCGTTTCCTTCTTTATTAAGAGTCGGAGGGGCAGGATTCCTGATTCTCTGTATATCATGGTGGAGTTGGTTTCGTTGGGTAGCCCCAATATGTAGCGAAGTGGTACTCTTTGTGTTCTTTCTAAGTTATGTAGGGCCTTGATGGCCTTGATCATGTTGAATCTGGAATTTACTTTACTTTTTTTTGTCTGCTACGTGTTGAATGAAGCTGAGTCTTCTGTCTATGGTTATCCCGAGATATCTATAGTCGTTGACCATTTCTATGTGTTATAGGCCGAGTTTAAATTCAGTTTTGTTGAAAGCCATGATCTTGATCAGAAGATGGTCGTCGGCATAAGCAAGGATGTCTACAGATATTGGTAGAGTGACAGTCAGGAGTTAGGCGACGAGACCGTTGAAGATGGTGGGAGATATTGTTGACCCCTGAGGACAGCCAGTAGTGAGCTCTTGATGGTCGGAGATGGTTCCTTGAATCTTTACTTTTAACTTTCTGTTTTTTAGAAAGATCTCTATCCATGCGATGATCCTCCCAAATATGCCCAAGGAGATAAGGGAGTCCATCATGGAAAGATGATCAACGCGCTCGAATGTCTTGTCCATGTCCATGAAAGCGACAAACATTGCTTTGCTTCTTTTGTGGCATTTTCTGGCTGTAATCTTGGTTGCTAAATGAATGATGGCATCTATAGTTGATCTGTCTTTAGCGAAATCGAAGATATTGTTCGTCTTGGGGGTTTTCCACTGGAGCCTTGCTATGATATTTCTCTCCATGATCTTTGAGAGGGTGGACAATAGGGAGATCCTGGTTCAGCGATCGGGATGACTATTGCCGTCTTCCATTGTTGTGGTAGTTTCCCTTCGATCCAGGATTGGTTGAATAAGTTGAGGATTCGATTATTGAAGGAATGTGGGGCTTTGGCGAAAAAGGTTTAGGTAAAGCCATCCTCTCCAGGGGCTGTCTTTCTGTGTCTTCTCAGTACATTCTCGAGTTCGTGGAAGATAAACAGCCTGTTTGTGTCTGGGTTTTTCTGTTTTGCTGCTGCTAACTTCGATTATCTTAGCGGTAATTGTTCTTTGAAAGCCGTGATGATGTTCTTGGGTAGAGTGGTCTGGTCTGCTCTAGTTGTGAAATGATCAGCGAGTCTGATGGCTTCAACCTTTGGGTTTACAGCTTTGGCATGCCCTTTTAATTTTTTGATTGGTCCCCAGATTTGTGTTGTGTTCATTTCAGCAAGTTCGTTGCAGCAAGTTCTTAATTTCTTCGCAAAGAGATCCCAACCTGATTTATCTGTGATCCATCTGGGTGGTATATGGATCCCTGGAGCCTTGTGGAATATACTGGTAATATCGATGATGTTAACTATGTGGTCTGAGCAGAGTCTTTCATTTTGGTGCCAGTATGTAGCGGTGAATAGCTGTGGGTACACGATGACCAGATCCAGTGTAGAGCCGTAAACCGTGGTTGGAACTTTTGGATCATTTATTAAGATGCTCCCAGATATATTTAATTGGTGTAGTAGATGTTGGCCTGGTATGGTGTTGGACGATCCCCAGACGTCAGAATTTGCATTAAGGTCTCCTGCAAAAGAATGTTCTCGGAACCTGCTGTTGCTTGGTCTAAGTCAAACATGTGGCGTGGAGAGACATATGTGTTGATCAAATCAAGTGTTGTATTCTTGAACCCTTGTACTGTAATGGTCAGTGATTCCCAGTCTTTATTCGCCGTGTATTTGGAGATGGGGACACGTGGCACGTCAGCTCTGACTGCTTAGATGAGTCATCTGTTAACTGTGGGAGAGTTGGTTAATCTAGCCTTGTGGTACACAATGTATCCAGGGAGTTTTGGTGGGGGAGCATTCTTGGTGAGTGTCTCCTGGAGTATGGTGATTTCTGGGCGACTGTCCTGAATGGTGGTTAACATAAGATTTTTGTATCCAGGAGATGATTGTGATGTTTCCTGGGCTGATGGCTGAGTTGGGGGTTTCGACGGGATCTGGGTTGGATTCTTGGTTGCAACTTCCTTGGGTTGTCGGGGGCGGGGGGTTCTCTACCTTCTGTTGTTTTGGTTGACCTTTAGAAGTCACTCCGAAGGAGGTTATGGCACTGTCCAGGACCGACAGGAGCATCTGATCTTGGGGTATATATTTTTCTGCGGCTACTAGGTCCTCCTGTGCCTTGTTGTATAATTCCTTGGGAAGTGTTTTGATCAGTTCCTTGATTGTGTCTACTGCCTTCATCGGGTGATTCATATGGGCCAGGATTGCAGTGACCGTTGTGGTGACAGATTTCTCTGTGGTTACCGTTTGAACTTTTTTTGCTTACCGGATTACGATCCTTTTGTCTGGTTGGGGAAGTGATGGGAAGGGTGGATTGTTCGAGGCATACTGGTTTCTGTACCTGTTGTGCCACCTTCCATGCTGGCTGTGGTTGCTGTGGAAACTCAAGCGTCTCGGTTGAAAAGATCGGGCAGTGCTAGGCTAGGCTAGGCAGCGGAGTCAATCCAACAAAGAACATGAGCAAGTACAGCGAAGAATAGATCGATATGATCAACTAGTTGTAGCTGCGAGAGACTATGGTCTAATGCTTTCAACAATTTGAAATCTGCCTGGGCCGTTTTCTCCTTCCCGCCTTCGAATATGGCTTCCGGTGCAGCCATAATGGGTGCCCTCCAGCAATTTGGGATATTTCCCTATATCTGTAATTTCGGCTATATTCCGTGGTTATTATTGTGGAATTTTTGGTTACTATCTGATGACGTCATTGTAAATTATAATAATCTCGCCATTTTGTCGAGTACATCACAGACTATGGACGGTTAAATCCTTACTTATTATACGGATTAATATCGACAGTAAATCTTTCATTAAATTAATGCTATTGATGCTGCATAAAGGTGTCGACAGAAGGTGTCTACAGAAAAACTGTATATGAACTTTATATGAATTTTTATTTATGTCCATCTTTGCCGGTCTTATTGAATAATATATGTAGGTTTCGTGTTTTATGTATCAATTGTAACTGAGTGAATGTACGCTCTGAACGATTATCTAAAATAGTAGAATCTGAAAATCATCAATGAAACACAATGATTGATGATTTAAGCCTAACTCCAGATAATAATCCAATTCTGGGCTCCATCTTCTATGAATATGTTAACGTGCAATTTGAAACTTGCTACTATATTTCTCTAAAACTTCAAACACACACAGTACCAAATGTAACTATTACACAATCTTGCAGCAAAACATGATCAGCTGAAGAATATAATGACGCGTTTAAACTGTATCTGTATTCCAATATATGTTATAATCTTATTTCAGACGTTGCTGTCAGATAATAATGCACCCACAAGTGATATCCCTCAATAACATATCATATTTAGGAATAATTGAGATTCGATGCGATAATTTACATATCCAACGATGGAGTGTGGAAGTTAGATCACTAATAACTGAAGATGCGATTGATAATAACTACAATAGGGAGCGGGGGTAAATCAGGTTTCGATTGTCAGAAGTTAAAACGCAAACAAAGAATACATTTATACCATCCAAACTAATTTATATAAAACCTACATTGGCCAACCTAAACAAAACTCTCATATCATTGTTTTATTATAAACACGTCACTTGTGCTATTCAAGACCCACTTGTGCTAACTTTTGACACTTACTTAGAAGCCAACCATTACGATAAACTAATCCTAAATCCAATGTCAACGTTAAATTGAGCGGGTCATAACGTACTTAAAGATAAACGTAGTTGTGGATATGACACATTAAACTCCCAATTTGTAAACAAATAGTAAAATCTCAAATATCCCAAGAACTTGCACGTTTTATAAAAAAAAATGCAGCTTGGTTCTAGATAAGTGTTTACCCAATACAAAGCCTGTAAAAGTTATGCACCCCTCTCTCTTTTACTAATCATATCAAAATTACCTGGAAAATTGTCCTCAAATTTGATGAAACCTGATGAACATGCTAGTAGTTTGGGTTAACCACCCAGTATGGTTTCCGGCTAAAGCATTCCATTATCAGTGTAATTACTGAATTCACCTCCGATATACTTAGGTCACGTGAAAATAATGAACACGCAGTTAGTTTATTCCTAGATCTCTCCAAGATTTGACACTATAAATCTGCTACAGAAATTACAACCTTATGGCACTTAGCATGCCATTAGAGTGGCATCATACAAGGACATTGATTCAAGAATCGTAGAAATGATCTTCAGCATACAACAAAGATAAGTAATGATCTCTATAATGTTATGTGTAAATGACCTAGCCCATTTGCCAGGCGACGACCCAAAGCTGTAAATATAGGACAGATTAACAGCTCCACATCGGGTCAGGATATCAGAAGCGATATGCACAAGATCCGTGTATCACCTATATCTGATGTCGTGCTGCTCCAATGCAGAATACAGGATCAGTTCTCATTCT
This sequence comes from Paralvinella palmiformis, assembly GCA_025642065.1. NCBI lineage: Eukaryota > Metazoa > Annelida > Polychaeta > Terebellida > Alvinellidae > Paralvinella > Paralvinella palmiformis. The sequence continues at coordinate 45,280 of JAODUP010000847.1, forward strand.
GTGTTACGGTCGACTGTTTGCCAGACGATAATAAGCTGTACTCTGGGGAGAACTAGCCTCAAGGTATTCGTATCAGGCCATTCAAAGTTCGTCTGATACGTACTGAAGGTGACAATGTTCCACGTACACGTAACTCTAGACAACATAGGAATTGATCGCACACCCGTGTCAACAATTAGCATGGAACTAGTGGTGAGTTTGATAACCAGGGGAATCACAGGTCTTCCGACCGCGTTGGCTGCGACACGCAAACACTGGTACATTTTATTACAATAATTATTGTTGTGTGATTTCGTATTGTGTGCTTACAAGAAACGAATCACATATAACATTATGCATCAATTATCATAACATGTTAATCTTGACGTAAACATATAGTCATATAACTGTAAAGGTTTTAAATCGTCATGTGGTTTGGTTGAAAATTAACCGCAGTCCAGTTTCGACATAATATTTCTTTGTGAACATTGCCTCACTCAAATCTTCCATCTGGATAACCAACCTATAGAAATTGTCAAACACTATAAATACCTAGGCGTAACCGTTGACGCCCGCCTCTCATTTACTAAACATCTTGCCGACACTAAACACAAAATATACAGTAGACTCAGCATGATAAAAATAATATCCAATATTAAAATAGCACTCAATACCAAGATGCTTGTCACTTTGTACAAGGCATTAATACAATTAAATTATTTTATATGCAGCACCGATCCTCCTCCTGGCAGCTCTATCAGCAACCAAAAATCTAGAACAGGCCCAAAGAACATGCCTACGACATGTATTGGGACTCCTCCCAGGATCCTCATCAGCACTCATTCATCAGGAATCAGATATCCTTCCACTGGGCCAACTAATTAGCATGGTCATTGCCAAGTACATACTTACAACAGCTTCAAACCCAAACCCAGTCCCCAACATAATCAGATTCCAGACATAAATCCATAAAGACGCCAGAGCCCACCAAGCGGTTTCCTGGTCAATGAAAGCAGCATGGCTACAAAAAGAAATTGGAATACCTCAAATACAACCACCCGTATCCAAAGAATCTCCTCCGTGGGAAGATCCACCCCTACAGGTCCTAATTAGCAATCCCATTAACAAAACAAGACACCCATAAGAAGTAGCCAAAGCAGCCTACAACTCGATTCTAGACCTAACTAACAAAAATAATCTATCCATTAATATATATATATATAGATATATACTGACGCCAGCACCCATCAGGACGGCAAGACTGCTTGTGCCTGTTATGTTTAGGAAGAAGACCTTGACATACAATGAAGACTTCCTGACAACACCACCATCACCCTAACAGAGCTCCATGCCATACAGGCCGTTCTAACTTGGAAACTCTCCAGACACAACACAAAAGACATAATCATTCAATCAGATTCAACGGCCGCCCTTGCCGTACTGGATAACCGAATCTATAAAACCTGAAATAAAATCAAAATTCTTCAAATAAGCCAAAGCCCTTCAAAGACAAGGAACCCAATCGACCATCGTTTGGGTTCCAAGCCACGTCGACCTTGACGGAAACGGACACGCTGACTGAGAGGCTAATATCGCCACCAGTTTAAGTGAAGTCCTTCATGCTGAGTAATCAGCAGGATCCTACAGTCACCTTATACAAAGTTATTTCGCCCAACAACTCCGTCGCATAGCAAAGGAAAACGCATCCCCTTTCCAGAAATTGTGTGAGAAGACCACAGTTCCCGGCCTCAACTTCTTCCCTAACAGAGAAGCAGACACCCAGCTCCACCGACTACGTTTTGGGGGTTTTGCCACAAAACACGGAACCAATAACCGCCACAACGCAATATGCCCTCACTGCCAACAAGACTTTACCCCAATCCACTACCTAATTGACTGCCCAGCTCACCCCACCGGCCGACAACGACTAAAGGACCAATTAACCCCCCAGCAACACAGCTGGACTGACCACAGCCTTGCCGCCCTCCTCATCAGAAAGGCCACCATCATCCCAGACATTATTCTCCCTTTACTTAAGAAAGATCCCTACACCTTCCTCTAAAATTAGTTTTCATATATAATACATTTTTTATTCTACTTCCAGAGGCTGTGCTCAGTGACAGCCTGGGATAAATCCCCAAACTACACTCACATACATATTGCCTCACTGTCCAAGAACCGATGATCGTTTTAAGAACACAAATATGTGGATTAATTAAAAATTCTGGTGTGAATCCAGAAACTCTTTTAATTAGTTGGTCATACTGTGGTAATGGTTTTATTGTTAAAAATATAGATTACATTACGTACAATCCAATTAATGTGGATTCTAACAGAATTTGTATCATCCGAATTATTTCAAGTAAGAAGATTTTAATGATAGTGTTGGGTGTGCATCTACGTACAAAGTATCACATCCAGTTATATTGTGAAATTAGATATTCTTCAGTCAACCCTGGATACACTGAAACCATCAGTTATGATAGTTAGCTACGTGAACACTACGCTTCTGGCACAAGACTCATTCATTTAACTCATATAGTAATATGTTGCATGACTTCAATTGTAATAATGACCTAATTATAGCAAATTTAGCATTTTAAGCCGTCCTCAAATTCTACCTATTTTACATCTGAGCATGTATCATATATTCATCACCTATTTATTTCGATGTTTTCCGAGCAATCAATCAATATATACAATACATCCAATATTGATGATAATGTTAGCGACCATCATCAACCATAGACGTCCGTAATGTTAAACATACCCACTGAAGTCGTGGAATGTTCTGGCGCACATTGTTCTGGTAATGTACCTGTATATACTCGCATTGACTGATCAAACATAAACAGATGTAATCTGTAGAATGAATAAGTAGCTGTATCTTCATTACAATTACCTGTATTCGATCCATACGCCATTATCATTACTGATAATGCAATACTAATATTTACTGGCTCCATTTCTCATGGTTTGGTTTTGTTGTTCGGGGAGAATACCCAGGCTGTCGCTTAATCAGCACAGCCTCTATGTGGTTGAGAAACCTCCTCCCCCACCACTCACAGGGGAGCAGTAGGGAAAGATGGAGCCGAAATACCATGAGGGTGGTCACTGCCAGAGTAGTTTACGTCCTCAGGGGGTTTTTAACGTCCCCCTTTATTTTAAATAATTCAGTGGAGACGGCAGCGCCATTTAACGTGGTCAGCCACCCACGATGTAGTGAGCCGAGAAATTAATCCCTGGAAAAGTTTCGACCTCTTACGGGGTTCGAACCTGCGACCGTTGGCACGAAGTGCCGGGTGCTTAACCGCTAAGCCACCGGAGCTCACTTCTATTTCTCATCTGTTGACTTCGACCATACATGATGGTTACGGCCGAGTGAATGTATCCGCACAATTTAAATATAAAGATCGCCGCTTAAAGACAAACATTTGCTGGAATTCGGACTGTCTTAGAACCAGGAAGAGACATCGGTTCTGGTACGGTATAGGGAGGTCACGTGGGCGGCCTGGTAATGGACACGTGTACGCCTGCTGTAAAGCCAACAAATGGACGTATACGATATAGCAATACCCACAATGATACTATCCGACGGACAGCGAACAGTCTAACTTCTGTGTACAGACCGAAGAACGTTAAGCAATTCTGGAATATGGTTCGAACTGCTTAACGTGGTAATTCTAATTGTGATGACATTTGGATAGAAGTGCTCTGTAGACATTTCAACAGTAAGCTCAGTAGTGACGATAACTGTGATAGCCCTGTGTATTCAGAACTATGTTCTATCTGAAAACAAATACAGGACCATAGGATTACGGAGGTGTGCTAAAGTAATAACGGAAAGTACGCTGACCAAGTATATTAAGTCTCATGTTTGGGTATCTACTTTGATGCCTTATATATATATATATATATATATATATATATATATATATATAATATATTGTAATGTTCATACGGTATGTGCATTCTGGAGTTTTTCATTCGACATTTGGCAGAGGACTACTTGTACCTCTCTTGATGAAACGAACATTGAACCCAACCGTGTCAAAGCATTATCATTCCTTGACCATTATCCAAGATTGTTGAGCTCTATGTACTAGACACGACAGGTAAATTTAATTATAGTGATGTGCCGTTCGACTTCGTTCCTGCTAGAATCACCCAAATGGCTGCTGTTCTAAACAAAAAAACTACATCATTTTGCCCATTGCAATAGCTCGCGTTCCACGGCATACACCTGCAGCCTTGGCGCGGAAGGTGCATTCGACGCGGTACCACGTCCTGTACCTTTCGGGGACGAGATCAAGGTTGTATCTGATTATTGTTGGAGAGTCACGGTTTACTTGTACAAGCATCTGTCAGTACAGATAAAATGGGCCAATATTGTAAGTACATCGATCATCATACACAAGGGGACAAGGCCAGGTGGATTTTCTTCCCCATTAGTATTTAATATATTTTATCCCGATATATATATATATATATATATATATATATATATGAATTTAACATAATGTGATAGATAATATTATTATCATCTATTATTAAAATAAATCATAATTAACCTATTTTGATGATCTTTATTACATCCACGGAAACATATAGGACTGGGCTTTAAGTCAAAAATCCTATACTTGTTTCTTTAATCTAAGGATACAGTTAGCCAGCTCATATATTATCATATTTGTACAATCTAAATATTTTGCTCGCAAAGAAAATATTCCATTTTATTCATATTTAATAAAAATGAAGGAATTAACCGTTATTAATAATATAGTCTTTGTGAAACAAATGAATCTCCTGAATCCAATAAAGGAACCGATACATAATTAGTCGACAGTATATTTGAAAAGTATATCATGGGTTAAGATTGCATAGCGAAATTTAGTCTTTTAAACAGAATATGTGCCATAATGTTTAGCCTCTCTGTGTGTGTTCTATGTCACATTACCGGTAAAATATTAGCTATTCCGTTAATGATTTTAAGTATAAAGTAGCTTACTTATTTAATCATATAATTTTCTCAAAAATCTGTCCACGATCGTCATTACTTACAATCGTAATGATTTACTCTAAATAATTAGCTATAATCCCTTTAAATTAGCATAGGTATAATATGGCCTATGAATTAGTTTCTATATTTTCTACCATCTATTTTTAATATCAACATAGAACTAACCACACTAGATCCAGTTGGTGAGCAGTATATATACTAACCAGAAATATCTTACTACTAGTATATACCCTGATATGTGATGCGAAGCTATTATCAGCCCATTAGATTTAAAAAACAACCGATAGGTGAAACCAATCACTAGAGAAATGTCATTATTATGCTTACTTGGTTTTACAAATATTGAACTCGAGAATGATGTATTGGAGTTCATTTCAACAACAAAAATCCCCAGTCACGATCCATTTCAGAAAGGTAAATCCAGAACTGATCACATATTCACATCAATGGCCCTTGGCGCAGAAATATCTGTCAAGAGCTGGCTGGCGAAATATTGTCTAAAATATGGTATAAATATATCCAAAATAAATGTTATGATGTTTAGGAATGATGATCGACTAAGAACGAATGAAAAGGTGTATACAAATACTGAACCTTTGATCGTATTACAAGTACCTTGGTATTATGTTTTCTTCGAGAGTATGTCGGTCTACAGCTTTATGAAGATTAGCATGTCAAGCCGATAACGGCTGATGAAGCTATATATACTATTGATTTTATTAATCGCCGATGCAATGGTTTGCCTGTTTAATTGTTGTTCGACGTATTTGATAAACCGGTGTTACTAATACTAGTCTATGGCTGCCAGATTTGGGGATGAAATTGAAAAGGTTCACAGAAGGTTTTCTAAATAATGTATATGTTTCATCTCAAACACCTTCAGCTGTGGTGCTTGGGGAATATGGGAGTCACCCATAGACAATTCATTATATTTTTAAATGTGTGAAATATTGGATCCGTTTAGTAACAGGTCATAACGTATATAGAAATTCATGCTATAATTCGTTCAAGAGTCTTAGCGCCGCAGGTAGGGTTACACAGGCATCGGATCTTAAAGATATATTGAACATGTTGGGACTTATCTTAAATGTATGGCTGCGAGGTTTTACCGCGAAAAACTGGTGTCCTGAAATTAATTCAATGTACAAATTATCGATATATTGCTGATTCAAATTTTCGCTGAATTTATAGCCTTATAACATGGTAAATTTGCATTGACTAATTTCAATGCGTAAATCACAAATAATCTATTGAGATATTTAGAAGTCCTTTGCCAAGAATATAGATGTTCTGTGTAAACAACGATATTCGTGTAATAGGGGATTAATAGAGGATGAATGTCGTTTGTGTAAATAAATAAAATTATGTTTACCATTGCTCTAAATGTTTGTATTATATTGAACAAGTCGTAATTTGGATTTCTTATGTCTATGCAACTATTATTTGTCATGCGCACAATTGTGTAATTACTTTGTACCATGGTACAGGTCTCTCAAGTACTTAATAATAAACTTATATATATATATATATATATATATATATATATATATATATATATCGTTGTTTTTATTTAATGTTAAAGATATTGTACAGATTATTCCATTTAACTTCATTTATAAAGACAGTTTTTTATTGATGCTAAAGGCTTAACATAATGGCTCATATACTTGATCATTTGATCAATTCCTTCTCTAGAGAGTCACCCGGTGGCTATATTTCCCGGATCATACCAGTACCAATGCTAAACAAAAATCACTCATTCTAATTACTGGAAGATTCTGTCAATCGAAACATAAGTAAACAAACACATTATGTTCCACTATTTGCAATAAATAGTGATTTAGTCTTTACACGCATCATGATTACTAATCTCCCTCGCCAAATTAATTAATTATTGCTCCATTTGGCCAGAAACTGAGAGTAACCTGAAAGTAATTCGTACCATTATACTAAATGGTCTACCCAGTAGAAAGAAATACTCATAGAAGTGAATGCATACTTAATTTACTCGATGACTGTGTCATTAGGTCACCGTAGAAACTGATTAATTACAAGAAACACCACCATCTGTGTTATTAGTAATAAAATGCTGTATTAGACAGAAAATATTATTGTAACTCGACATTGTAGGTAGTTGCAGGTACAAACAAAGATCAAAGGTTATCGATATAATTGATGATAATGGACACTTTCTCTACAAAGACTGAAGATATTAAGTTTATGTTTATATTGAAGACGAAGAAGCTAGATATTTAGTTATTTTGCAGTCAATTATATATTTGTCTTTGACGGGATTCCTTCTCATATTTATTAACGTATTCCATCTTTTCCATTTTGTTTATATATAATGTCAGAGAGGTAGCTTTCTCATTTTAGTCAGGCAGAGTATTTGTATGGTTTTGATCCTATCTGGAACAACGCCCCCAGAAAGTCCCTGTTCGTGGTGTTTTATCTTATTTCCAGTTCTGGTTATCTGGTGTACCACAATATTCAGCTCACAATGTGTACCCGTCCTCTTGGGATCACTGCGCAGCGATATTGGGTTAAATATCACTTGTATGCTGATGACCCAGCGCTCTATATCACTGGATCCTAATAATCAGTTTAGTTTTCCTCTTCCTTGAAAGATTTACAACATTGTATTGTTGATATTTGCGTATACACGTAGATGACTCAAAATATTATAAGACTAAATGATAATAAAACAAATATTTATCTAGCATCACCACGTTTTGTTAAATCCCTAAAAATACCAGCATTACAGATGGGTGCATCTTCATTTACCCTTAATGGTTGAGTAAAAATATAGGCTTATTTATGAAAAATGTATTAACATGTATGAACATAATATATCATTATGCCGAGCTGCCTACTACCATCTTAAGAACATCTACTGTTTAAAAACATGTTTCACATAAGAAGCACTTGTAGCTGACATCAATGCCTTTGTTACATCTCGTATAGACTATTGTAACTCCCTGTTATATGGCTTATTAGATTATAACATCAATCCCCTTCAGCGAATTCACCTTCAACAATGACAAATGCCGAAAATATGATCACCATAATTGTTCAAAAAACACATTAGCCACCTGTTATAAAGCGTACGCAATTCAAGATTTTACTAACAACTTATGAATCTATTAACGACATGTCACCTGATTACTTGTGTTAAAGTCATCCCCAAAACTCAAATCATCCAGTCAGATACTATTACAGGTAACAGTCACTCGGCTCGATTCATAGGGTGGTTGTGAATTTAGTGCTCCTACTTTGATGAATATGTTGCCGGCATATATTAGAGATGCGTCATCTCTTTAAAAAATACAAATCCGAGGTTGCTTCTACAGATAAATAATGATTATCGTTTATATCTCTAATAGGGCTTTTTACACACATATTTTGGAGGTATTAATATACAGCGCCTTTGAATGGCTGCTGCTAGTAAGAGAGCTTTATTAAATATACATTATTATTATTATTTATTATTATTATTATTATTATTATTATTATTATTATTAAATAGTTACGTACCCAACCCTGAATGCAAGTTCTGTTTGCTACTTATATCAATAGCATACGTCATATTATGTCGCTCTGAGTCGTTTATATATCTCAAATCGTATACACATATATTCCAGTTAATTAATTACAGGGTAATGATTGTTGAAGAATGAACTCGAGTCAATTTATACCAGAGGAAGCAAATCATTAGGGCTAATATTTATATCAACAGCGAATTTATTATATAGTTTGATGACGATATATAATTTATATAAGAAGGAAGCTTCTAAATGTGATTCAAATAATGATAAATGTCCAAATTTATTTGTGTGAACATAAGCTTGATTAATAGCAATTGAAAACATTATTAATGGGTGTATTATGACACTGAACAGTTACGTTATTTGGTGATACCATTTACATATTTTTAATTAACAATCCCGTAGTTATCATTCTACAATTTTTGGATGATATTTTGATGTCCTTGTATAACACTACTTCCTTCTGTTTACATTTTTTCTAACTGGCAACCAATTCAGTAACTAAATTGCCTTACAGATAACACGACATATCTGACAAACATATTTTACATATGCGATGAATCATGTAATAAAACAGCAGAAGAAATAAATCATACAAGATTCTACTAAAGTTTATAAAATTATACTATCCTATGCTAGGGATATTAATACATATATTAAAAGACATACAGTGAGACATGATCTTTATGCGCTAAGGTCAAGAGTTGAAATATACCGCCAGTCAGTTCACTATACCAGTTCAATAGCATACAACAATATACCTCAAAAGTAAAACAAATTATCATTCATTGCCATCTTCTAAAGTTAATCTAAAACGTTATATCATGTCTTAATTTTACATTAGTACTAATTAATAGTATATATGTATATAGCTAGTCATAAAATTTACACTTACACTAAATAAGTGCAGGCATATTATTAGTTTCAATGTCATAATGTTACGCTAAACAGTCGTAATTTTGTAATGTTATACTAGCACTAAATAATGATCTGTATTTAATTGCATTGTATGTATGTATGTATGTATGTATGTATGTATGTATGTATGTATGTATCTGCCTAATTGTAATGAACGTTCACTAGTTCATGGTTATGACTTATAGACACATTTATACATACGTGACCATTCAGCATATTGTTATGAACTATTTTATTAATCGTAATATTCTAGTTATATTCATATATATATATATATATATATATATATATATATATATATATATATATATATATATATATATCAGAATCATGTTCATGACTATCTATAGATAGTAAATGGTCAACTGGGTGTAAAGGTAACGATATTCAAATAAATAAATCGCGCTTATTAAGAACTCTGCTAAACGTATCACCAGTCAGCACAATTTGGAGAGAAAGCCGGTTTAACAGACTTTTATTTAAAGTGGCTCTTACATCACGATCTGTCAGCAAATTCTATCAGACTGGACACCAGGTAAAAATGGTTTGGCTCAAATTTAGAGGGAGCTGGGGTACATTACGTGACAATTGGTGATAAGATATTAAATTAATACATCCGACACTGACACAAAAACCACAGTTGAGAATTACAAGAACGCGATTATATTGTTCCTAAAGCAAATGATATCATACCTGTGAGTTAACTAATGAGGGTTCTTGTTCTGAAATGTAAACCTATTTTGTTTTGCTTTGCCTAGTTCATGGACAAATATTAACTGAATTTATTTTACTCCAGACATTTATGTGTGTACCTGCGCGGGTGAGTACCCGTGCATGCGAATACATATGTATTGGCACTGGCTCAAAAAATGTATATCTAAGCATCATATAACTTATACCTTCATAAATATATTCATAATTAAAACTATAAATACAATAATCTAAATGTAAAATGTTCTATATCTCCACATATCTATGCATATATATACGTATACGTATACCTATACATGTGTCTGGTCTACTCATCAACCTGTGAGCCCCAGCTAATTCGCTTTTCGTACGCAAAAAATATATCGCGACCACATGGAAGCGGCTACATGTAGGCTACGTACAAAGGAGGAAGCACGTACAAAAAACAATTTGACACCACAGCTCGCAGTAAATAATACGTGTGTGTGGTTCAATGGTGAGGAAATATTCAGCTGTAATTTGCTGTGGTTCACAAGAAACCTATACATAGAATATTTCGACACCACTGATGCTGACCTCATCTTTATTCTGGGTTCGAATAGATACACAAATCCTACTTATATTAATCACATCGATAGAAGTCCGACTGGTCTGGCTTCGCAGGTTGTTTCCAAACCTGAGTGAAACGTTAGGCCTTTCATGGGGCCTCGGCCCATTAACCAGCATTACAGTTTGTTGAGCACGTGATACGATGTACACCACCTCCATATGGAAGCAGTGAAGTGATTTAGCTCAAAAACCTAAATGGCAATACTGCACAATGGGTTAGTACTGGACTAGAATGAACTATCGTCTCAAACATGAGTAAATACTATTATTTACTCAAACCTAACAACTAATCCTCATACGTTTCCGTTCACACTAAGTGAACTTTCATCCACGCCTAATTTAGCGTTCCTAACTATATGCAGTTAGGTGTGGTGGGATATAAATTAAGGGGCCTATTGTCCTAATATTGTAAATAGAATCATCTTCAAGTGATATTTTATTTATATAGTCATAAGCAATAAGAATGAATATTGTCAAATGTTCTTCAACAACAATAGTAGCTAGATTTAATTATTAGTAAATAATTACTTAATCGGTTATTTGTTCGTGAAGCATAAATGCTGCTCATAGTACTGTACACAATATAGAAATTACCAAAGAATAACCATGCCATTATGTAAATATGTTTATATATTATAGATCTATGTGTCAGTGTACTCAATTTATACTTTTTCTGTCAGTTTCATTTATCACAATTTTTCAGTTCTTAATTATCTCCACAGTTATCTATCTGACACCTGATTCTTGCGAAATTATTTAGACAGGTGCATCTGTAGCCGAGCTTATTTTCCAAACTTAGCCCACTATTCACACAAGTTATACGTGTCATTAGAAAACATTAGAGTTACTTGTCACTTGTTGAAATTTAGGGTAGAGACCCCTGGCTGTGGCTTATTGGGCACAGCTATTTTGAGTTGGTTTATATTGAGTCATTGTTACGTTATTGCTGGTGTCAGTTTATGTAGGGGTCTTTCATGAGAAGCAGGATGATGATACCTGGTTGAAATGTTGTTTGTCTTATAACTAATGCTGCCAGGTGGTGCTCTGAGATTTCGAAGTCTTCGGGGAGGGATAATTTTATTTTTTAAATTCGGTACATTCTATGTTTGTTGGAAGTGAAGGCAGGGTCCTAGAGATGATGGACGGGTGGAGTTTCTTGCGTATAACCAGAAACGTAGTCGCGTCAATTGAATGTCGGCCGGCTTATTGTTGAGGAACTTATGTGCGACTACAGTGCTGGTCTGGTCCTTGGACGATGATGTGTAGTCTGTATAGGTCGATTCGAGTTGATTGAAAATTAATCTGCCAATGAGATAGTTGAATGTATCAGGTATATGTTTACCATGTTCTTCTACTTCTAGGCCTGTGGCTGCGTTCGCTAGTTTGTCAACTGGGTCATTTCCCTCAAGGTTTACGTGGTTTGGAACCCAGTGAAGGATTACTTGGAATCCAATCTGCCTGCGGGTTGACATCAAAGCGTTCGGGATAGGTGTTGAAATTAGCTGTGGGAATGATGGTCAGTGCCCACCATAGAGTCCGAGTATATGACGACTCTTTCATGGAAAGGCTGTCAAGATATCCAGATTCGTGCAGCTCAACAAATGTAATCCGGGATGGTGATCAGATGTGGTTTGGGATTCTGCCTCCGGTTTCTTTGTTCGTTTCTTTAATAAAACAGGTCCGGGGTGTGATTTAATTTGAGTTACACATTAATCTATTATCTTTATATTTCGTTAGCATTTCACAGTTTCCCATAATTATCTACAGCGAAAGGATTTACCACATACGAAGCCGGGAAAATCCAAATATATAAGAAAATATTTCTAACAAGTGGTGTATGAAATTAGAGCAGCAGAAAATCTGATTTGTTAATAATATGCAAATAAATCATGCCATTATACTAATTCAAGATTTTAGAATTTTACATAATTGCAACTTATATTCTGACGTTTATGCAAATATACATACTGAAATATATAGAGAGAAACCCGTTCATTTATTGATCAATTTGCCGTTTGGATTTAACTTTTGCAAAATTCTGTATTTCAGTATCGGTGTACGAAAACGTTGCCATGACATCACTGACGTATTTACTATGTGCATAGACCACAATAATAGCCTGGTTCAAGATTTTAAGATGATATACGTCTGATGCATTCTGGGTCTTGATAAATGCGAATTGATCGTCGCTGATCTTCGATCCTTTTCATTAATATGATCAGTAGATGCATCGATTAGTGTACAATGGCGTACATTAGTTAACTTTGTCTGAAAGCTAGACAGTGCCAATATCCAAACCACATAAGAAAACATGTTTCCAGATAATATGATGAACATATTAATAATTAGAACATAATTCATGAGCTTTTGTCATATAATGATACGTACGTATGCACATACATGGTTATATTATTCATTAATTTCTTAGAATAATTATTATGATAAAGTGTAACAATAACAATTACATGTTTATACTTTAAACAGCATCAATCGAGACGTTACAGACATTGTGCTTAACAAAACACAATTAGATTAATATTAACTTCAACACCATTTTGACAGCTTAGAACTACTATGTCATACATATAACAAACGAACAAACATAAACTAACTAATTACATTCGACAAGACTCCCAATATTCACATCCGTAATGTTACTACATCGACGAGATCTGAGACTAATTAAACAGTTCGGATTTCGCATTAAGCGACGACACCGCTTTACTATGGTAACGCAGTCAACAATGATTAAGATGATGGAATTCATATAAAATTAAATTGATACTACCAAGGTTTATCGGGCATGGAAAAATGTTACCATTAACAAACGTCTATTTTATATTCTAACAAGATGACCGTCGCCTTTTCCTGTTTGTATCTTACTTCCTTTGGCATTGATAATCGATTTTATTTTCTTCGCATCTAATTCATGGCATAAGAATTCCAATCCAACATAATCATTGTGAATCTAAATCGTTAACAAGGGATATTGGTAAACGTCATTATTAAACAACCTTGATAATATCTGATTAACAGATAAATGACTAAATGTGGAATTATGAGCACCCGACAAAGACGTTTGGGGTTAGCTTTAAATTCAACGCCTCAACAATTAATCATAACAGTTCTTCCTTTACACTGAACCCGTTCTAATTGTTCACCCAAACATCTTCAAAATGACGTCAGTTTATTCCTTCCTTGGCCGGAAGTCACACTACATTCAGCCCGTATCGTCTGTTGTCTCCCATTCTGCGGTGGACCTTAATCCACCGGAAGCACAAATAAAATAAACGAGCCATCTTTTCATTTGGAAACATATGGCCGAGGGACGAATCCTTAGGAGAACACATCCCATTTCACTGCCACAGAATTTTAGCCTGAATAGTGTAGCCGTGTCGCAAGATGTTGTGACTCTATCTAAGAACTCTAAAATGTCCTTTTGGGGACTGCTAATTCCTCCCATAAACCGCCCGCCACTCCCTCGGATACCGCCACATCATTTTAGTCCCCAAAGCAATAATTTCCCCCCATATATCGCCAAAACAAAGGCATTTTACGCGCGGGCTTATCAATCTCAACAAATGCAAACACAAACGGAATACTTAATCCTATTTTCCGTTGTTCTACATGTAACTTAGTCATTATACGTGTATATCATGTTTGTAATTATTTTTCTTGTTTTTAAATGTAATGTTGCTTCCCAATATATACAAATGTTTACTCTGTATTTTCGCCACTTTGGATAAAATAAATAAATATTAAAATAAAAGTAGACCTATAATATAAATTTGATTGTCTACTGTCTGCAGGTGTTCAAACCAAGTTGGTGTCAAGTGCAGAGATCTGGTAGTATATGTAGGTCAAAACATATGTATATGTGTATGTGTGCTGGGATGAGGCTCTTGGTTGATTGTGATTTTAAGATTGGCTGTCAGCAGCAAATGTGGGTGGTGTTAATTGATTGGTATTTGTGGCATGCAGACAACAGTTCCTTGTTAATATGGTTGTGTGATTGGGTGTAGGGGAATAATCAACATTCATCACATCTTAAATTCTAATCATGGCAGCAGTATCTCGCAAACGTAAACGCACAGCTCTGGATATTCATCAAAAGCAGGATATTATCTCATGTCATGACAGCAAACCAAAGACATCACATCAGCAAATCGCCGACCATTTTTCTAAACTATGGTCCACAGAAGTGAAATGTCGCACTGTTGGCGACATCATAAGTCATCGTGAGAAGTGGTTGGCCGCAAACACCAGCTTACCTGGTGCAAAACGTGTCAAACTTGCAACGCATGGTGATCCTGAAGACGCTTTGTGGTTGTGGTTCGCGAACAAACGTGTTCAAAATGTAGTGTTATCAGATGAGATTGTGCGAAGCAAAGCCAAGGATTTTGGCAAAGAATTAGGCATCACAGAATTTTCATATTCTAACAGCTGGTTGTATCGCTTCAAACAGCGGCACAATATTGTCTTGTGTTGTGTGGCGAAAGTGCAGGTATCGATGCCAACCTCATCGAAGATGGCAGACTACATGCACGAGATGTCATCTCCAAATATCACCCAAGTGATGTTTTCAATATGGATGAAACGGGCCTGTATTATCATATATATATTGATAACTGTTACATGAATAAATACATCTGAAATCGCGACACAATGAATTTAAAAATATTTGAGGTAAATAAACCAACTTAATTGAATATTATAATATGTAAGTGAATCTAAACACAATTTTGATGACACAATCATAAATATAAAGACAACAGCAGGCATTTAAATGTTGTAGCCGGATCCGCCCCCCCCTTATTTTGGCGGATTATTTCCCCATACACCACCCCATATAATGCCACCCCTTTTATCAAATCCCCAAGTTGGCATTATATCGAGGGAGCACTGTATATACACAGTAGTTATTATGATAGGATTCTATTAAAAAATGGGATAAGTCTGCCTATATTTAAGAAGACTATATAGATACCTTCACGGTGATCATAAACAGTTAAGGCCGAGTTGAGGTAGGTATGAATCAACAAGCTATACTTACTGGTACGTTCTATTATATTTATATATACGATGTGTCAACAAATCTGTTTTCTGGCACAATCGTGTGGTTTGTTATTGTCTCTGTTGTTATAGTCTCTGTTGTTATAGTCTCTGTTGTTATTGTTATAATCTATGTTGTTATAGTCTCTGTTGTTATAGTCTCTGTTGTTATAGTCTCTGTTGTTATAGTCTCTGTTGTTATAGTCTCTGTTGTTATAATCTATGTTGTTATAGTCTCTGTTGTTATAATTTATGTTGTTATAGTCTCTGTTGTTATAATCTATGTTGTTATAGTCTCTGTTGTTATAATATGTTGTTATAGTCTCTGTTGTTATAGTCTATGTTGTTATAGTCTCTGTTGTTATAGTCTCTGTTGTTATAATCTATGTTGTTATAGTCTCTGTTGTTATAATCTATGTTGTTATAGTCTCTGATGTTAGAGTCTCTTTTGTTATAGTCTCTGTTGTTATTGTTATAATCTATGTTGTTATAGTCTTTGTTGTTATAGTCTCTGTTGTTATAGTCTCTGTTGTTATAGTCTCTGTTGTTATAGTCTCTGTTGTTATAGTCTATGTTGTTATAGGCTCTGTTGTTATAGTCTCTGTTGTTATAGTCTCTGTTGTTATAGTCTCTGTTGTTATTGTTATAATCTATGTTGTTATAGTCTCTGTTGTTATAGTCTCTGTTGTTATAGTCTCTGTTGTTATTGTTATAATCTATGTTGTTATAGTCTCTGTTGTTATAGTCTCTGTTGTTATAGTCTCTGTTGTTATTGTTATAATCTATGTTGTTATAGTCTCTGTTGTTATAGTCTCTGTTGTTATAATCTATGTTGTTATAGTCTCTGTTGTTATAATCTATGTTGTTATAGTCTCTGTTGTTATAGTCTCTGTTGTTATAGTCTCTGTTGTTATAGTCTCTGTTGTTATATCTATGTTGTTATAGTCTCTGTTGTTATAGTCTCTGTTGTTATAGTCTCTGTTGTTATAGTCTCTGTTGTTATAGTCTCTGTTGTTATAGTCTCTGTTGTTAGAGTATCTGTTGTTCTGGTAAATACTCGGTCATTGTCATTGTAAATGTGGCTATAATCATCACAATTATATTTACCTTCATATCCGTTCTGGTGACGATGGTTTTCCTCGCTGCAGCTATATAAATATTGAGGCATTTTATAAACGAATATTCTTCAGAAATCATGCATTCACCTTTAAAACAGAAATTTAATATTACAAAAAAAATGCATATAGACATTAAATACGTGTATACCTCTATTTTCTAAATCGAAAATGTATTGCATTGCCGAATACAGCAACATTTCTGTAACGTCCTGGAGTAATACATAAACAATTGTCTAAAGATCTGAATTATGGTATGTTCCAAGCATTCAGAGCATGATAATGTGACGACGATGAAGGTAGCCATTAATTCTGCATGTGTAGGAAACTCGCATGAACTTAAAATACCGCTCGTCCAACCTTCTTCTTATTGAGGAAGCGTGCCACCGTCGATTGAACATTGTCCGACAGTATCAATGTAACGTTGTCATCACTTAATGGTACGTAATGCTATCTTGGCCACTCAGGTTTTAACTAAATACGCCATCAGATCGCTTAATAAACTGGGAAATTGATGTACATCGTTTTCTATAATTGTATGCTGAAATGCCATGTTAAGTTGACATAAAACGTAAAAGCCTTGTGAAGCAGAATTATTTTAAGACTTACTATTGTTTTATCACAGTATCATTAAAACAGACGCCTATAGAGCTGACTAAATCAAATTTCCACTCCATTTAAAAAAGAGATTAAGAAACCTATTGAAAATGTCTAAGCATAACACAACTGCAATGGACATGTTATTAAACTAACAATAACACTTAAAATCCAATACGTCAAATATAATATGGCACGGAAGACATATGTTGCGCACTGAACCCTGATTCAATAGGACAACGCTTTTGTGAAGAAAAAAGACTGATAGCGCTATCTGGCTATCTGAACATATCATCCGGAATAATATACTGGAAGGCCGTAAAGAATTAAATATGTAACAGCATAAATATTTAAAAATCACCTAAGGCAATAAACGAGTTGTCCAAGTTTGCTACAAAAGGTTTGATGATTATTATTTAATCACTCTGCCATTCATCCGTTATATACGTAAATTGTCCGATATATTATATCCCAACTAATCAGATGATATTCCTCTTTTCCCCAATTAACCTGACACTCAATCATATTCAGACTTCATAAACTGAAGCTGATCCAAAAATAATACGGTTAGACTTCTGGTACGTCTTTGGTCATCAACGGAATATGGAACTGGCAACTGTCCTTAAACAAGGTCAATGAATAGGTGTTTGCATTAGCGTTTTAATCCTTTAAAATTTTATGTATTATTGTATGATTGGCCAATTATCATCAGTGACGCACAGAAGTGATGAATACTCCGCTTGGCTTCACTAATATCGTAGTCGTCCTCGACTTTGTCGTAAACTCTTTGAAAGTGTAAACACTGATCACGACAAGACACCCCCCCCCCCCACTCATACTCGTGCCAGTGGTATAAGTATAAATGGTGATGTAGTCGTTATCAGTGTTTACACTTTCAGAGATAAAAATGAATATCATTATCGAACATTACTGGGCGTGTACGTGAATTGGTGAAGAAAAGATTGATGAGAGAAGCACAAAATAAAATAAAATTAAAGAATAAAATGCTTCATTAATAGGAAACTATGCTGATTATCAGTAAACATCATTAAACCTTCACGTTATGAGATAGAATCCTAATATAATACATTCCTATAGAACGTTCAAAGCCTTCGATCTGATCGTATTATTTTCTAGGTAATATCCGATCAACAGTATGTCGCAAATGTCATCAGATTCGAGACAATATAAAACATTCACTTAGTAATTTTATTTTTCCGGTTTGTCCCATCGTAGCTTTAGATCCTAACCTCAATTTATTACCCAGCTATTGTATTTAGTAACTAGAGATCAAAGCAAAATTAAATGAAACAATTTCCACTGTAATTAATTAATGATATTAACTTTTAATAACAAACATATATATGTAGTTTCTTGTGTGAAACTAGCAAAGTTTCAACGTTGTTTGCGTAGTTCAAAAACCCTGAATACGCAGCCAAATACAAAATAAACTGTAGCACCTAATTAATTGTGCATTGTAGATTTTACTGTTGCTCTTGTTGTCGTTGTTGTAGTTATTGTTGTTATAATTATACGAGATGCTCCACACCCTGAACCAGGGAGCATCCGTGGTCTAGTTCGTAGCGCGTTGGACCACAGATCACTGCCATCTAAGTTCTAATCTCGGCGTCGGCATATCTGAAGGGTGTTTCATCTTTGACTTCGTTTCATTACCTTTAGAGGTCGCTCGGTCCATTTAGCCTACCACGTGCACAAAGGTGGCCGTAAAACATCGACCATCATCATCATCCACATCCTGGAAATGATGTACAAATACAATAATGTACCGAGACCATTTTGTCATATTGCTAATAGAGACGTGATCATATCGTGATATGATATGAGAGACCATGTATAGAACTAGAGAACTAAAAAAAAACAGACATTCATAAAGTTCTACTGTGAAAGGGATAAATAAGACTTATTAATTAAATATCTCTATTGCTACCCAGTTAATAAAATATTAATAATGTAATGTAATTAATTCTGTCACTCTTATTTGGTAAAACTGAAAGTTACAACATTTTAATAAATTATTTGATATAAGAACTACAAATTATATGATATCATTATGTGATATAATTCGCCCCTCTCATATATTCAAACTAGGTATCGTAATTGCGCAACCCAGTTTAAATATATTTATAATTAAATAAATAAAAAGTTTTACGAATGCTAAAAATAAAATATCAGGTTCTCACACCAATTTGCTTGCACATCTGACAAAGTTGAAGTGCCTTTTACAAGGTTGATCAGGTAAATTAGGTATAACCAGAAACTTATGCATGCATGATATGATTAGCAATGGCAATTTAACATTGATGAAACTCTGAAAATTATACTATGTCTAATGGTAACCATCTTAACACACCGGACAAGGGAATTACCATATAAAGGAGATGCTATACATAAAAATATAGTAGACTATAATTTAATTTTGAACTACCACTATAGAAGTAACATATACTAAAAGCCACATGTTGTTACAAAATATTGAGAAGCTCTGGTATGCTTGAGGGCTAGAAAATCTGTAACGTTACTTAGTGTATGTTAGTTAACAAATATTAATATCTGCACAGCATACAATATTAATCTACTAAACGAAAAATCTTGAATATGCATATTTTATTTAATCTCTATATTTTTTGACTCCAGGTATTCGCGGTATTTGTACAATAATGTCTATATTCTGTTTTGGGTCAACAAAGAGTATGTATATCGGTGTCTTTATGTTTTAGTTATAGATAAACTAGATTATGTTAATATTTAAATTGTTCCATTTATTGGAATATTAAATATTAGGACAGGCATTTTTACATAATTTATTGCGTCAGGTATTAGTTGTAGGGTGGGGATGCAGCCGAAAAGGTAGATTATCTTATAAACTCGTTGTGCTTGCTGCTTTATTATCATCGCATTGTGGAACAATGGCTGTAACAAGATTCATCTAAATTCAAAATACTTTTAGCTGGTCTTACGGGTGCTTAGATTATCATTGTTTTTCATATTGGATATTCTGTACATGTTTTGTAAGTGTACAAAATGCAAATAGGACGATTTGAGATATTTTATGTTGTTCTTTTTTCAACTTGTTAATTATAGGGTGTTTAAAGAATGGGAGGATGTAGATAAATATTAGATCACACACATTTCAGGCACGGATTATTCATTGTTTACAAAGCATTAATTATAATTTAAGTTTTAGCTTAGAATTTATTAACGTCGTACCTGTCACAGTTTTATTTTTGATTGACTATTTTGGAATATCTTATGACTATTACACAACAAATCTATATCATCGATTATTCACAATAAACTCTGTAGTAGATTTGTAGTGATTTTATACTCCCTGCTTTTGTTATGAGAGAGAGAGAGAGAGAGAGAGAGAGAGAGAGAGATAGGTAAATAGATAGATAGAGAGGTAGATAGATAGATAGATAGATAGATAGATAGATAGATAGATAGATAGATAGATAGATAGATAGATAGATAGAGAGAGATAGATAGATAGATAGAGAGAGAGAGAATAGATAGATAGATAGAGAGAGTAGATAGATAGATAGATAGATAGATAGATAGATAGAGAGAGAGAGAGAGAGAGAGAGAGAGAGATAGATAGATAGATAGATAGATAGATAGATAGATAGAGATAGATAGATAGATAGATAGATAGATAGATAGATAGATAGATAGATAGATAGATAGATAGATAGAGATAGATAGATAGATAGATAGATAGATACATAGATAGATAGATAGATAGATAGATAGATAGATGATAGAGATAGATAGATAGATAGATAGATAGATAGAGAGAGAGAGAGAGAGAGAGAGAGAGAGGAGAGAGGAGAGAGAGAGAGAGAGAGAGAGAGAGAGAGAGAGAGAGCATTATAACAGTAGTTATTCAGGTATCCTCCATTCCTGGGCTATTATATAATTGTTTCTAAAAAAAAAACATTTATGGTAAATTAGTTTGTGTAACTATATGATGTTGTATTTCGTCAATATCGTCATTACAGTCGTCGCAATTATAAAGTTATCTATTCCGATTTTGATTGATTTCAAATTGTTCTTTGTCCTCAGAACGACATGATCCGATCACTGAACATTATGATGCCGTATACGTTCTGGTTGGACTCTAAATAACCAATTCAAACTTCCTCCTTACCTGTCTTGCATTTAGCATGAGATATTACAACGATATGGATATATTTATTCTACTTGTCCATTAAATAGTGATCCTCATCATCGTCATCATCATCTTTGATATTAGCTGTTTATCTAACGAATAATCAAGCTTTTGTTTTCTAAACAAGGAATGACTGGTGTAGTTTCTGTGAACGTTATGACGACACATAATGCAGCATTGAAATAAAATCCTTCTCACTACTTATTTTATAAATACCCGTACTAGATGTGTCACAAAATTCAAATTTTTATATTTGCTATTACTGACAGATATTTCACTCCTCGGTCAGCCTCGCCATCGGCAAATGAATTGTACACATGAATGGCAGATTGCCGTTTACAGTTACACCTGTCGGGCTTTGTTAAGCGGTTACCTGCGTTTGATGAGCAACAATTATATTGACGTGTCAAATATTTATTCGATTCAGCAACTACATGCTCCATGGGTGCAGCCATGTCTCCCAATGACGTGCACGCCGGATATACGCATGTAACCTTCTCCCTATATTTATATTGTTGTTTCTGTGACGAGATATCGGGTTGCATCCTTGCAGAGATTTAATATATTCGGTGTAACCCCAAGTTGTATCTACTACGTATTCGCTTTATTTAGTGTATATTTATGTAATGCAATTCTAGATTCAATTTGAAATAAATATATAGATTGATTGATTAAACTCTTCCTAATGGAGATGTTGATGCGTGTCGTTCCTGACTTCTATACGATGTAGGTTCCAAATGCCTTTATCGCCACTGGTCCCATTCGTCTCAATCTACTCGCCACTTATTGTTCAACTTAATTGCCACATCTAATGATTGCAACGAACATTACATTTTAAGACTTTTACTAGAATTTAGCAGGTGGTTTTCTGTTAAATAATATCATGAGAGTTATTGTTAATTATCAACAATAATATGAAACAAAACTCCATTAAATCATTGCCGGTAGAAGCATTGGTTGCAACCAGTATTACATAACCTTATTTATGTATATGCATATACCAGCAGGTCAAGTTATAAATTTTAGCCTTCAATAAATATATCACATATTAAAATTGCAATTAATCCTTTAAAGTATGATGCACAGTTTTCCAAAGGTTTATGCGTCTAATTATTAATATCTGCTGTCCTGTGCGTTGATTGAGTTGTTAAAATAGATTTGTATAATACAATAGACTATATGATATATGAGATTCACATTAAAAAGTGTTGATATTTGTTTAAAACGTATTTATTTCCATATCTACTGAATCAATTTTTGGACCTCAACCGTCTTCATGTTTCAGGCAGTTGGTACCACATTTCTGAGTCTTAGTAAATTCAAGTCTTTAAACAATACTAATATATCATTATTTTTACTGAAACGTTCGCGCTGAATATTTTCGTAAATTATATTTAAGTTATAATCTTAATGTGTTCTTTAACTGTATAATTAGTGGTCGGTGAGTAAATACGTTACTATTAATTAAGATAAGTTTCTTTCGCCATCACGAAGAAAGTAATTATCCAACTATTCTATTAGACGGGTCGTTTATTTTCCTTTGAATCGTGTAAATAGATAGCTATCATATATCTTAATTTGTGTAAATAAATTCCATTGATTTGCATAGATAATCTAATAATATCAAAATTGCCAAACAGTTCATATTCCAAGTAGTCTCTTTTGTTCTGACATAATACACATATCACTAAAGATAGTTCTAAGTCCGCTCTAATTCGATGCACCTCATCAGAAAGTTCAGGTATATACATGACATGCCAGATAAATGTTTCATAAAATTAATTGGAAACAGATTTGTATATTCTAGAAATGTCCGATCTAGCTAATCGTGTGATTGAATGTCTTCGACCCGAACAATTAGTATGTAATATAATGTAGATTGGTTATATCACAAGCTTCCTATGATGTTGACGCATCTATTTCAAGTACGATTATCATTGATAATAAAAAGGAATTATGTTGAGATATTTTAAACAGACACGCGTGGGATATAATGTGATTAATGGATTTATGCCATACAACCCAGATAATTTCATATAATATATAATATTCATAAACAGTGGAACATCTGGCCGCAGCCAGAAAAACTACGGCAGTTGGTCATTATAGAGGCGTATATTGCTTCTGTACAATACAAATATTGAACCTTTTCTCTGCGTGTAAGAGCTTAAATCTCCCCATGCACAAATTTGCATTTTGCGGTTTTAAGTACAGCTTCAACACCGCACATTGCATAGCGACTTTATTAATAATATTCATCAAATTAAATAGAGTGACGCAGCCTACTAACCTCGAAATATCTATTTGGAGTGGCCACCCCGAAACTAAATGAATTAAATGATTTACGTATGTCTTAAACTAAACATCGATTAGTTGAGATGTCAATGTACCTAAACGGCTGTAGAGCGGAGATACGATTGTTCATATAATTATTCATTAACAGCAGGAACCACATTATCTCACTAAGAGACCTTCTTTAGCTCCATCCCTCTTCGTTTCATCTTAATGGGTTTACAACTCTCTGGATGGATTGGCGGCTTCAATGTCGCTAGTATCCCCATCTACCGAATTAATGTTATTATGACGTAGTACATATTTAAAACCCCTTTTTTAAATTATTGACTTAAATTACCTTTATTGATCTTATTAGCTGTTATTATATTTGTAAAGAAAGTCATACCTATTTACTGCGATGACTATTTCAAAATATACAAAATTAATTTTAAAGTATGTTTTCCAAACTATAATTGTTATTGTTATCTAAATCCCTTAATCCATATTTCGCGAGGTCAGACTCTACTTGTTTTTTCTCTAGAAAAAAACCCAACAACAACAACCATTCTATGGTTAATTCACTAATTACCTGTTTAAATATGATCATTGTCATCGATTGTTAACTTTTAACACACCTAACTAATACCCAATTATTCCGCACTGTCTGAAGATGGTGAATCTAAAAGGTGTTCAATAACAATTACCATCCAGAAATGAAGGTAGTGTTATTCCTGAACTTGAAATATCATAATATACCATTATGTTGATGAACACCAAACTGAAATAATTGCATTCGTTTTATTTGAAACATTGTATAAAGG
Source organism: Paralvinella palmiformis (assembly GCA_025642065.1). Classification (NCBI taxonomy): domain Eukaryota; kingdom Metazoa; phylum Annelida; class Polychaeta; order Terebellida; family Alvinellidae; genus Paralvinella; species Paralvinella palmiformis. Next base: position 70,089 of record JAODUP010000847.1, read on the forward strand.
TATATAACACATGTGCACCTGGAAATGAAAAAAGTTAATAAAAGTTATACACCAGGTATTGGGAGCCGTGGAAACACAAACGTATATATATATATATATATATATATATATACCACCATAATCGTGAGTATATCGTGTGCAATTAATGAACAACACATCATTTGACTTGTATAGAAGCCCTATAATCGACATAATGATTTTGATCTAACTTTCCATCTGATCAATTAATTAATTCGATAAAATGATTATTTTAACTAAAAGATAAAATGATTATTTTGCTGAAATGATGCATCGTCTATACAAAGTGATATACATATTTAGTAAAGATATCCTGGATAAAATCAAGGTACCTCGACACTGATCAACATAGACGCACAAATATATAGGGGGAAAAACACGGATAGATCCAGAAGAACTGGATTAACGGCTTGGCTATAACGAGCAGCATCTGACTGGGTGGGATGAGATTTATCTTACCATCCCACAATAAATTTGCCTACGATATAATCGTCTTACATTTCGTTGGAACCTAAACAGCATGATCACCCGTTGTTGTTTCCCCATAACATTCAATTGATCTTTTACCAGGAAAAATCCGGCTGTTTCTGAATTGGGAAAATCCGGTCCTGCCTACCCGGTGACGAAAACGTCGTAGACGTACACTCTACAAGTAAGAAATACAAATAAGATACCGAGGTGAAGAAAATACGGAGTGTACTTGAAACGGACTCAAATTGATATAAATACGGCATGTCACGAAGTGGAATAAACGAATTTTGGAATGTTTGCAACTATAAATTGCATTGTTTACTCAGTATTGCATTTCGTTATATGTTGCTCCTAGTAACAAATGATGGAATATTGTACCTATCAGCTTTATCTGAAAACAGAATAATATTAATTTCTATTGGAAAGAAGAACAGTTTACCTAACGTATTATATTAAACAAGTAACAATGTAACATTGTATTGGTAAAATCTATAATATATATATATATATATATATATATATATATATGTAGTGATATGACAAATTCTGAGCTTTAGTATACGCCGTCACATTCGTTTTAAGATATTCTGAACGCATTTCGTGAGTGTGATAACTTAAACCTTAAACCTAAGTCTGGTGTCAAGTGACTGTACGATTGGTACAATGAATTTTGCGTCAATTAAAATGATTTAAATCTACTCCGCACATATTACAGAATACAAACACCACTTTTTCCAGTAGAACACCGAATGCTGCAACTGGATTTTGATTATGGGCCGCACATCGAATAAGCGAAAGGAATAAAAACCGTTGTTTTGGTGGAAACGTAAGGGACAGCCAATCTTGGTCGGATAATACTTTAAAAGTCGTGCCAACAAAACCGCGTTCGGTCTTCGATAGCAAGATGTCAAGTGTGGAATGATCGTGAACATCAGACAGTATCTGAGATAGGCGACAAGCCGAGATAGGAATTGTGAGCAAATATTCTGAACCAAGCAGCGTATTGAAGGAGTTACCCTTCTGGGCAAAACATCAGTCGCTGAGTTAGATGCCAGCAAGAATGAAACATACTCCGTTTCTATAGCACAAACATTTTCTCTCTCTCACTCACTCACTCACTTACTCACTCACTCACTCACTCACTCACTCACTCAATCTAGTGCACACATGTATTCATTTGCCAATATTGAAAATATCAATAATTGATCGTAGATATTCCATACATAATAACTATGCGCTGTCAGACGAGTGCTAGGAGCCCCTTTGTAACACAACAAAGTCTGGAACAGCCAGCGTCATAAAACAAAACAGAGAATGGTCAGTTTTAAGAAGCGTACTTGTTTGCTTCCAATCATGAGCTAACAAAGAATATAACTTATCCGTGTGTTCCTGTGTACATCCTAATATATATATATATATATATTAGGGGGTGAATGACACTGTGTGTGTGTGTGTGTGTGTGTGTGTGTGTGCGGGCATCTGTACTTATTGGTGTGCGTGTGTGCGTGCGTGCGTGCGTGTGCTTGTGTGTATGCTTGTGCGTGTGCTTGTGCGTATTTGTGTACGAGCGCGTATGTGCGTGATTGAAGTATTTCGAACAGCACTCGAATGTAGCGATTTAACGACTCTTCTGCTGGCATGGTAACGAACGAGGTGTTTGATTTGATATCGTCGACTTCTGAAGAACGTATAGTTATTGAATAAGATATATAATACAAAATGGTCAACAAGAAACAAAAACAAAGGATGCACAATGTTATCGAAGGCTTTGTAAACATCATTCGTTAGTCACCATCACTTTGTGGTTTTGTGGCCTTTCATGCAGGAAAGAAGTTCTGCCGCCAGAGGGCAGTCTAGTAAAGACTGTTGTACGAATTTCTCTTGAGCAACTATCGCAGATTATCGCCCCCTATCCGTCGACGCGGGTAGCTCTAAACAGTAAAATGTCGCATACGGCCATCCATCTGTGGGTACATGCTCGACGTCTATTGGGGAACCAATGGGGGACAACTACGGCGGTGGAGCGACCAGGTGCCGCCATCTGGCGAGTACAGCCCAAATCTACTGAACTCTACTCGATCCGAGGGAGCGCTTGTCGCGTGGCCAGCACGAACTCTAGCTGAGCGTCAAGAAGTCGGTGTCCAAAAGCAAGTCGGTACTATCGTCGCCGCCCAGATTCGGACCGGTAGAGGGCATGCCTTCGGTGGCTGTGCTCGCCTCGCTTTCGCCGTTCGGATATGCGATCAAATCCGAACTCGACGATTGGTCGTCTACTCCGGAAACGCAATCCGATTCGGCGCCATGACCGAAAGTCGTATCATCGACGTCCGTTAGCTGAGCACTCTCGGAACACGTACTGATTATCAGTTGGATGTTGGCGCCATCTAACGACGGCTGCAAGGCGTCATCTTGTGTCGGTGGAGCCAGGTGTTGTTCTGCAGCTTCCGGCCGTATTCGGCTTTCTTCGCCAGTTTCCGGCGGCCCACAACCGGCGTTCCAAAGATGAGTACCAGGTTCCATTTCCTGTTCGCACTCCGGCACCACCACCTCGAAAATATCGGGCTCAAACGGCGCATGCGCATGGCCGAGCATCAGCTTTCGGTGAACCGACGGAAGCGGCGCTATGACGTCCTCATCGGATGATACGCTTGCGCATCGATATGTAACTCGTTTCCTGATTCGTGGACCCAGATCAGAGAGGTTCCTGTACATCGGTCGGCTTGGGTTCCTAACTACTGGAGTGTTCGGCTCGCTTTGTTGTTTGTCGACGAGAATTGAGCGAAGCCGAAACTGGGGCATGGATATCGGCGGCGGGCGATGAGCTCTGCCGGATGGCAATGCAGATGTCGCTGCTCGCCGACGGAATGGTATGCGCGGAACGTCCGCTAGAGGCGCTGGTATCTGGCCTGCGAGTTGGATGCCACACGTCTCACTAGTGTAAGAAGGGGGTTCTTGAAGCGCGACGTATTCCTGATTCCGTTGCTGAGAGTGGTGTTGATGTTGGTGTTGCTGCTTTGGCTGTTCGTCGCGATGTTCTTCTGGCTGATGTTGCTGTTCATCCTGCTGGTGGAATTGTTGCTCTTGTTCCAACCACTTCTGATGCAGTTCCAGCTGCCAGCGCCGATCTTCTTTATACATGTCTAACATTACATCAAGTTTGGTTTCTATATCTTCGACCTACGAAGTAGGTAATAATACGGCAATAATAATAATAATAATAATAATAATAGTATTAGAAATCGTTGACAATAAATACTATGTCTCAAATAATTATAATAGAGGTAATAGCAATGAAACTAATGGTACCTAAGGAATGTGTGTGGGTGTGTGTGTGTGTGTGTGTGTGTGTGTGTGTGTGTGTGTGTGTGTGTGTGTAATACGTACCGTTCTTTCTACTTTTACTATCCTTGAAGCTAGGCTGATCTTTGACTCGTAAACGTCGACCTTTTTTGAGCCAGCTTTTCCCAGAATAAGATCTAACCTACAATGGTATATATATTTTATATATATATATATATATATAGGCATAACTAAATTATATATTAGGCTAATATAAATTACAGCCATCTGCTTTTTCTAAAACTACTATTTGGCATGGCATTGGTAAATATTTTTTAAAATATTCAAATATATATATATAATATATGTAAATATATATCATTGTTTATGGCTGTGTGTGTGTTATTGCTTTTATTACTTTATCATTATTGCCATATATATAAACATTATAAACTATAATCTCCTATCTAATAATATTACCTTGATTGTAGGTTCTTCACTCTAGTCAACATATCAATATGTCCGGCCGAGTATTGTTCTATGACATCTTTGACGTCATAGGGTCGGAATGCTTCCTTAAATTTACGTCTGGCCACGAAATATTTAATCTTTCTCAGGGATCTAATAGCACATTTATGTACCTCAGTCAGCTGAGTAAGTCCTTCACTTTCATCTAAGTCATCTATTCGGCAATGGCAACACAACAGATATAGATTATTCTTTGTGTTATACACTAATGGAGATGTTCGTGTGTGTGTGTGTGTGTGTGTGTGTGTGTGTGTGTGTGTGTGTGTGTGTGTGTGTGATTATGTTTTGCATCAGATGTCGTGTATATATATATATATATTTGTGTGTGTGTGTGTGTGTGTGTGTGTGTGTGTGTGTGTGTGTGTGTGTGTGTGTGTGTGTGTGTGTGTATTATGTATGTATGTATGTATGTATATATATATATATATATATATATATATATGTATGTATGTATGTATGTATGTATGTATGTATGTATGTATATATAGTATGTATGTATGTATGTATGTATGTATGTATGTATGTATGTATGTATGTATGTATGTATGTATGTATGCATGTATGTGTATGTATGTATGTATATAACCATGTATCATATTTATGGATACACCTATAAACATACATAAAAAACACTTATGGGAAAAGGTGTCTGTCTTGAATATATTTCAAGTGTAAATGGAAACGTAGTCAAATTATCAACTTGACAAATATCTATCATTATGTTAACAGCTAAATAAACATGATACTGATGAACACCATAACCAGCGCCATCTTTGTTTATTACTCCAAAATGCGTAGCCATCTCACCTTCTGAATCTTTGTAATCTGTTAATCTCCTCGTTAGTGACGTCGACGAACCTTCCCTAATCTCCGACAAGCTTAAATGACTCCTGGAATAAAACAATGGATATGACAAATAGCATATCCATCACCTAGTCATCTGTCAAATGTATATGTTACAGATGGCAACCATATTCTGAATAACATCTGAAAATGGGTTTTGATTAGATTAGCTAAGAGAAAATAAAAATTGGCAAGATATACGACTTTGTTATCAAAGTTAATCTAACAAATAACCTACGTCTATCGTCTTCACTTACTGATTTTAATACGCTTTATTTCAATATAAATGAAAACATAAATCTGGCAAAATATCGCAGATGGTTAAATTGACCAGATAAATTATAATATTGCACGCATATATATATATATATATATATATATATATATTCGAATATATATTCAAATATATACACACTGTGGTGGATAAGGTGCGAAAACGTGAATGTGTGAAACCTCTACTGTGCGTTGTACTTAACCGTAAAACACGACATATTGTGTCACTAACAATAAAGTGACTTATCAAATAAGTTTTCCTAAGGGATGTTAGAGACGATAGGAATAAGAGAGTAGAGACGACAGTGAAATGTGCATATAATAGAATATCGGTTTTTGTAGATTTGAATAAATTTACTACACTATAAATAAAATAACAGTAGTAATAGCATGCAAATTTAACGGCTTTAAAAGTATCAATCCTACAGCAAATTGACTTTATATTCAGTATTATCTGATGTTGACATATTATGCATTAGAAGTTAGATGAGCTTTAAAAATCAACTTTCATCACTGTATTACAATATGTTGTTAATGATTGACCCCAATCTTAATTTTCCTTTTAAAAGTATGTTTATCTCAACAAAGAAAACCGACATAAAGATTTTGTGTTATAAAAGATTATTTAAAATATGTCTGTTTGCTGCTTGCAGTGCCCCTAGTGACTACATTAGTCATCAGAAAAGTGACAAAAATAGAAATCGTTCTTCAGTTTTATATAGCACCATTAATTATATTAACAAAGCCATGCTGTCGTCTCTTTAACACACAATTCGGCTGTTTATTTTCAATGGTGTCTGGTAACATCTCAGAGTCACCGAGCGTATAATTACATTCGACGGATTCTCCACACACACACGCACACACACACACACACACACAGATATATATATATATATATATATATATATATATATATATATACATACATACACACACGATATATATATATATATATATATATATATATACAGAGACACAAACACACAAACCGCAATACAGGACTGTTATTAGCTAAGCTGCTTCCTGTTGTAATATTTGGTAAGTCTACATTATGTCATCCAGATAGAATGTTAGCGCAAAAAACCTCCCCAAATCCCTAAACGTATTTCAACGCCATTGTAAATACAGCAAGGGAATAATAAAATAACTACAGCTTATGGGGAAAAAACCCAGGGAGATAAAATATAATTGACTCTGAAAGCCCTTTAAGATCAGCTCTTTATTTCTCGATAAATTGTGTGCATCAGTTCAGTTCAGTTTATCACCCACACATTCACGTAAACACACGGTTTTATTCGACGGATTACTGTACCCAGCCCCAGCGCAACAATTGAAGATGATGATTGTCTCCTATTTACGTGGATACCTGGTTTGGGTTTTTGTAGTTTTAATGGCAAAATAGGCTTAGAGTCATAATGAGCACTTTTTACTGTTAAGGGTTCTTACTTCAGCGACGTCACTCGCCCAGTGACATAAACTTCATAGTTAACTGTTAAAGGTATGCGAACGGATGTCGCCGTCGGAGAAATTCTGGAAAACCACATTCAATACTATACTCATTATTTTAATGGTATCAATGTATATAGATGTTTGAATGGTTCATTCCCTACATATATGTCAGATATATTACCTTACGCCAGCGATATTAATTCATGCGTTACGAGACATACCACTAATCATTGACCTAAAAGAAAACTGAATGCGCTTCGGGTTTTGAACCTATGAATACGGACATTTACCGTGATGCGTGCATTGTAATTTTGTGTGTGCAGACAATCTGTATTATTCCTGTCCTGTTATATGCCATGAAATATGTAAATGTCGTTTTATGTAAGTCCGTAGATCTAGTTTAGTTGGCATCAAACGTCAGCGATAGGCCGGGGGTTGTAGAACAGGCTAAATATAGTAATAATAGTTAAGCTTAATTTCCCGCCAAAAAAAACGCTTTAACAGCTATGTTAAATGTGTTCCTTATACTTACAGATGAAAATACATCC
>JAODUP010000847.1:82500-95000 GCA_025642065.1 Paralvinella palmiformis
GCCGGCACCACAGATATGGTGTAACTGTGTGTGTTGTGTGTGTGTGTGTGTGTGTGTGTGTGTGTGTGTGTGTGTGTGTGTGTGTGTGTGTGTGTGTGTGAAAACAAATCATGCCATCTCTAGTTTCGAATAGCATAGAAACATACGATTGGGAAAACAATGCACACAAACAGTGCACACTTTCGTGCAAGTAAGGATTCACATAGGCACAAACACACACACACACACACACATACATACACACACACACAGAAAGAGAGAGAGGGAGAGTAGTAGTAGTAGTAGACGTTTATGGAAATCTAATATCTTAGACGAGTCATTACGTCCGTGACATAGAAAATGTGACCAAACTTTGAGTTCGTCACCTGTAGATCATGTTTCAGGCTGGACGCCACACAGTGCATGCTCTCTACATAGAGATCTATATATTTACATCTAAATGATTCACACAACAATCAGACGAGCTACCTATATACAATTAGTATTATTATTAGTATTATTATTACGCTTTGCAAACATGTTTCTATTCTAATAACAAACACATCATATCCGTTTCTATTACAACATTCAACTTGCGGGTTGGACGATGAACCACAGATCGGTTGAGGAGCATTTCAAGTATCAGTCAAAGGGCCGAGATACCGATATGAACTATACTAGGATTCTTCCAAAATCAACATCAAAAACTAAACTTACTCTCCGACTAACGTATTTACTCACGTGATGGCTAACCGTCTGTGGAATAAATTATAACCGAGATTAATACAAACTACATCCGAGTTAGTGATTTTAGTACAAATTGACAAGCTTTGGGTCACCTTTAGCCTCATTTTTTTTTGTTGCCCTATCAAATAAGTTCATCTGAGCGTCATTGACTTATTAATTATGAACAATAAAAATCCTTTGGGAAATAATGAGATTTTGTAATTCATTGGAGAGTTATTGAAATTTTGCAGTTCACTAACGAAATGTGGCTTAAAGAATGTCTGTATTAATTAACAAATTACACATCTGGGAAACTCGCAAACATGGCAAGCACCTTCGTCCTTAGAATATGTTATCTTCCCTAAATAGGCAGAGGCTAAAATAGCACACTATTAAAGACGCTGTAACACGAGAATATGGAATTTGTTCGTGACCATATCAATATGAACTAGGTATGTTTATCAGGGGAAATATATAACTTTATCATTGTAAACTAGGAAATTAATTATCAAGGAGTATTTTACAATTAGACATTTCATATCAAACACTTTGACAACAAGACTGGCATTAATTCGCCTGGCACAGTTTCGCGACTAGCTACGGTTATCGTTTCAGAATGTGCCTATAATGTATTTATAATGTGAAACCGAACTGTTCACCACCATCTTGTATTTTGGCGCTTTAATTCGAATATTCGTATATAAATTTTAATTTTGAAGATTTGCATGGGGTTATCTGATTATGTGCGTGCGTGTTTATGCATGCTGAAGAAAGTTTGTTCTTATATATATATGTGTGTGTGTGTGTGTGTGTGTGTGTGTTTGTGTGTGTGTGTGTGTGTGTGTGTGTGTGTTCTTAAATAACCGTCGAACGGTTTGAAAATATTCTTCCCATTAGAGTCTTCTTAACCTTTTAAGTACAGAAATGAGAAAGGAGTGCACACACAAATGTGAAATGTTTACAAAAGTGAATTCGAAATAATAATTTTCTGTTCCCTTCCGCATGTTCCAGTCGCCAAATTTTGTTAAAATGACTCCTCGACGTTACCTTATGTCGTCTGTAAATATAAGAATCAACCACGCTCGAATATTTCCAGTTATTTAACATCATCCTAAACCAGCCATAAAACAAAACGGAATACAAACGGATTACTCACGTGTGGTGGCGACCTCTGTCGATTGGCCGAGAAAATATTATTGGTATACATCTTAAAGAAACGTAAATCTTGCCTGGATACATTTTATGAGACTGTCGACATGAACAAGACAAACGATTATCTGTAATAATTGGAAGACATTACACTTTGTTGTACTAAGCGTACATTTTTCGGAATTATGGTTACTGTGACGGCGATATGAATGGTGGTGCAGTTATATATATATATATATATATATATATATATATATACAGTGAAGTTTATAAAGTATTTAGCTCGAAGCGTCCATATATATCATTTGAGTCACGTGGCATATTTGATAAAAAGCTTGTCGCTTGAACCGAAAACTGTCAATATTTAAAACGGAAACCTGGACAATCTGCCTCCCATCATCGCACGCCTTCATCCATTCAGCTATAAATAACCGAGCTTTGAGTGCACGATACATTTTATGGCGAACGAACTGATCATTCGTGGGAGTGCGTGAGGGAAGATCCACTGATGGCTGTCTGTGCGTTGTGGGCAAAACCTGTACCACGGCGGCATAAAATGTGGCGCCCTGCGTCGGAAATCGGACAGTTTCGTCGGTTTTAGGGCGCCTATCGATACGCAAAGACCCATACTGTGCTATTAGCTTACTGTTAATGTTATGAGATAGGACAGATGTATGCTCACGTTGTGGGACTTCTACAAGGCCTCATGTGTGGTTTCCAGGTAGCTATAGACAGCGAGTTCTCGTCGGCGGCATAGCATCTCCACAGACACTGTATTAGTGTAGCGGCTGGTACTCGTCTCCGGATCAGGTGCTTTTGACGCTGCTGCTGCTGCACCTTCAAGGCGAATCCTGAACCTAGAATACCCTGGAAAAAACCCGCAACACATATATATATATATATATATATATATATATATAACCTTGGAGAGACCGCAATATATATATATATATATATATATATATATATATATATAAAACCTTGATGGAGACCGCAATATATATATATATATATATATATATATATATATAACCTTGGAGGAGATAATGTAGCTTTTGATAGAAATGTAATGTCATTGTTGTTTTGCTTTGTTGTTGTTGTTGTTGTTGTTGTTGTTGCTGTATCTTTTTTCAAACATATGTTATGTTCAGGATACGGACAGCTGTTGTTTCTATTATATGTGTAAGAAACGTTCAGAGAAAACTTATAATATTGGTAAGAATTGTTGTTGTTGTTCAAGTATTAATAATGATGATGATGATGATGATGATGATGATGATGTTATTACTATTATTATTATCATCATATTATCATCATCAGCAACAGAAGCAGCAACATCACTACCATCATCATTGTCGTCGTGGTCGTCAGCATCATCATCATCATCATCATCATCATCCTTAACAGAGTAGCTAAAACTCTTTTTAATATATGACGCAAATAACGTAATTGAAAATCTGGACAGCCGGAACAACTGTACAAATGGCCGCCCGTATCCTGAAGCCATACAACAACCGGATGTCGTGATTTGATCTAGACGTGAACAGGTTTTACGACACTGGTGTCTGCGTTAAACACCATAACAGTTGAAATAAAGAGCTTAAACGTATGGACGAAAACAAACTGTGAGACTGCGATCAGTACATCAAACAGAAATCCTTCACCGACACTAACGCCTCCATTTGTATAGAAATATCTTTGATCACAAGATCTTCTCGTATCAGGATAAAATCGAGGTCCGGATTTGGATCATAAAGACCAGCTGACAATAAACACCAGTTCCGGGAAACAATATTTAAAAATTAATGCCGCAGCGGTGTTTTGGTAATTAATAAAACAAACGCTCCATAAATCATGTTGTTGGCGAGCGCTAAAAAGCATGGTAGATGGGGGGGGGTGAGGGTGAGACGGGGGGGGGGAGAAACAGATATTAGTCAACCCAGTAAAGATAATGAATTGACGTCATCCACTAATGGCGGAAATCCCACTCGATAACTCCACTTTAAATAAATGATGAGAGAGATATATACCCGGATGTTATTTTACTTCAGGTAGATAGATGTATTAAAACGGCGCTGTCCAGATGTCCGGACATCCGATACCAACAGGACGTTATACATCAATCAGACCGTATTCGATATAGTGCAGAATTTGTTATTCATTTACGGGAGCCGTCGTTGATCCTCGGCGGCTAGCAACACCCGATACGCGTGACAGAGGAGGTGACTGCCCGTTGAAACATCCCACACAGGCGGGTACAAGTCGGATTCGAACCTAGAACCCGGAGTTTTCTAGCGCAATTCTCTAACCACGGCACCACTGAAGCGCCCTATAAATAGCATTATTTCCGGGTTTATTTGACCGGTCGGATCTGATGAATATACTGTTGGGTGTGTAAACTTAAACGTTGAAATGGATACGACTCCGACTCCGAAAATGGACACACATACGTACACACACACACACACACACACACAAAGACACAAAGACCTGCCCAAAGATAGAAAAAGACCCAACAGTGTTTTTTTTTTATATAGCTATTCCCGTCAGACTGGCGCCAAAGCGAAGCCTTGCCCATGACTCCGTCTAATTCCAGACAGGTGGCATATTGTATTGGGCGAAGCACACAAAGATGTCACCAAATGAATGAAGCCATGACGAACGCTTCAATCTAAACAGTACCCGTGTGTCGAGTTACAGCTCGTAGAGGTCGGGTAATTGACGACAAGACGTCCGGTCTTATTCTCTGAAAATGGCATAAACCAGCACCGGACGTCCGGCGGGGTAGTACACGGGATTCGGGTAGACGTCGCGTGCCGGACGTGGCGGGCGTAGTAACCGGTCGAGGGCTCGAGCCGTCTTCGAGCGGGGACAAATGACGTCCTGTCTGGCGGTGTACACAGTTAGAGTACATCCGTACTCATTCTCGTACGGGGAACGGAGACACGTGGAATATCTTTGACCTTTTTCTCGGTCTTAAGCCCCTTCTATCAAAGGCCGTCTTGTTTATAAAGCCTTCGTTCCAACCGGTTTATGCTGACGAATGGGTCTAGCCGTGAGCACCGGCATATAGATGCTAAATGAGAACAGAATGCGAAGAAGCTAGTAACAGACAAAACGACTACTTCCTATCAATTATGATTGACAGGTGTCACATTTCGTTGTGAGATATGTTCTAATTCATATCACGTTCTAGGAATATTGGTGAGGTAATAAATTATATACGATAATATGTTGTGGCTGAGACGCCACATTTTTGTTTACGACGCTCGCTCTATCTATCTATCTATCTATCTATCTATCAACTTCAGTGTCTGTTACATATGTTTTGTTATTAATCATTCAGTTTTTGTGCATGTGTGAGTTTCGTGCTTCGTAGTATGTGTGTTTGTGTGTGTGTGTGTGTGTGTTTTAGCTGTGTGTGTGTGTGTGTGTGTGTGTGTGTGTGTGTGTGTGTGTGTGTGTTTTAGCTGTGCGTGTGTGTGTGTGTGTGTGTGTGTGTGTATGTGTGTGTGTGTTTAGCTGTGTATAATAAGGCACAGGCACAGAGAATCTCGAACCGCGAATTCAAACTCTGGACGTTTCTTCAGGGGACTGAATCCAGGGTGGCGACTTTTCTTGCTGAGATATGTGTATTGTTTCACCAGTCCCTGGCGCTGGCATCGGAAAATTAACTCCATGTGTGCGTGCGTGCGTGCGCGTGTCTGTGTCTGTGTGTGCGTGTGTGTGGCAATCGCTGCGCCAATGGTTTAGCTCCGCTTCGCCAACTTACCGCCGGTAATGCAAAAAATGATATTCCTAATATAGCACAGAATGCAGCGATAAGTTTGCCAGCCCACGTGATGGGCACCGTGTCACCATATCCTACTGTACACAGAGTGATCTGGAAACATGATAAACATGATAAACAGGATTAATTATAACAAATTGCGACAATCATAAACGATGCCTGATGGCGTCCAGTTTAGCATTATGGCATCGTCGAGATGTCGTAAACACAACAACGACATTCAACTGATAAAGTACCAGACTTACCACTCCCCACCAGAGGGCGTCGGCGTAGGTACCGAATCGTTTCGGATTTTTCTCCTTTTCGGCAAGAAAGACGAGGAAAGACGAGAAGATCAGGCCTAGAAAGCCGATATATAACGTGGTGAAGAGTTCCTGTAGTGATGATAAATGAAGCAGAATTAGTATTTGTTATTATTATTATTATTGTTGTTGTTGTTGTTGTTGTTGCTGCTGTTATTATTATATTGAAAATTAAGGGATGGAGTTAACAAGGTTTCGCACATGTGCGTAAAACTAACAGATACATAAATTTGTACCAAATGGTAATATTAATATTCCTCGAAGTCTTAACACCCAATCTCTCTCTGTCTCTCCGTTTGTGTGTGCGTGAGTGCGTGCGTGCGTGTATATATATATATATATTGTGTGTGTGTGTGTGTGTGTGTGTGTGTGTGTGTGTGTGTGTGTGTGTGTGTGTGTGTGTGTGTGTGTTTATTTGATCCCACAATAAACCTCAACAATGTCAGCATCTGTGGTGTCAAAATGTTCTATGTATAGGTTTCTTTTGAACCGCAGTAAATTACTGTTGACTGTAAACTGTGGCGTCCAAATAGTTTTCTTGTGTATGTAGTAATTCACCATTGAACCACACACACGTGTTGTTTACTGCGAGCTGTGGTATCAATCGGTATTTTTTGTACGTGCTTCCGCTTTTGTATGAAGCTTGCATAGAGCCGTTTCCTTGTGGGCGTGACATATTTGTTGGGTACGAAAAGTTGATTAACTGGGGCCCACATGCTTATGAGTAGCCCAGACACATGTATATGTCAACTTATATGTATATATATATATATATATATATATATATATATATATATATATATGGAGGTGTAGAAATTTTATATTTAGACTGATGTATGTGTAGTTTATATATAAGGATTTCATCGTGACCTGAAAGCTTTACGGACGCCACAAAATGTGATTAATCGCAATTATGCAGCTAACAAAGTATCGGCTAATGATAATAATAATTTTGATTTTTTAAAGTGTCCCTATATTCATTAATCATTCAAGGACGCTAATATTATGCCTCAAAACTCAAGTTAAAATTTTTAACAATCTATATTATTTAAAGATTAAAGGAATATCGAAGTGAGTTTTAGAACAGATTAAGCCTCGTATATCTATTATCCTCCGTTATTTGAAGGGTGTTTCATCTTTGACTTCGTTTCATTTCCTTTAGAGGTCTCTCGGCCCTACCTTGTGCACAAAAGTGGCCGTAGAACACCAATCACGATCATCATCTCATTATCCGCCGTAACTTATTCTGTAAAGTGGAGGTTACAGCGCAAAATACACAATCCACATACGACTCGAGCCTAGATAGAAGGCGGTACCAGTAATTCTATCTGACTGGATGAGCTCAGAGATCGGGTTGACTCTTTCTAATGGACAAGCCTTCACGCGGGTATTTGGCTTTCATATCGTTAATAGATTTTTAATTTCTTAGCAAATTCTTCAAATGAATAATCAGTCTGACCGAAAGTCATTTACGTTTTTGAGGAAGTGGGCTGATATGATCATATTTTGTGCCTCTCGCCATGTGAGCTGAAACATTCTAAATATACTGAAAGTGATGATGATGATGATGATGATTGATTGATGTTTTACGGCAACGTTTGTGCACACGGTAGTAGGCTAAATAGGCCGAGCGTCCTCCAAAGGTGATGCAGCGAAGTCAAAGAAGAAACGCCATTCAGATATGCCCACACCGAGATTCGATCTCAGGTGGTTGTGATCTATGGTCCAACACGCTACCAATTAGACCACGGAGGCGCCCTTTAGATATATTGAAAGTGATCGGTGTCATAATCAGATGTAAGATATAGTAAGGAATTAAAACAGTCTTTATGAGGTCTAATAAGGCTATAGAGGGTCTGAACTGAACCTCTCCTAAAGATTACCTTCCCGAGTAACCTGGAAATATTTATCGTTGACATAAATTACACATAATCCGGAAAGGCTTAAAGGAAGAGAGGAAGACCATATATTTGAGGTGAACGCTATTGATGAGTAACCATTATATATCGTAAATGGTGTACGTGCTTAATGGATGCATAACACACAAAACATTGAAATTAAGATGTGGCCCATGTGCACACAACTTTATTAACACAACACCGGAAAAGGTTTCCTAAAGTGTCAATTCATTGAATGGAATTTTCATAAAGATAGCATCAAAACACCTAATAGTTTCCCTTGGCCTCATTAAACTTATTCAACTGTAATATCATTCATAAAGGTCTGTTTTGCATTGTTATGGATTAGCAGAAATATTCATATGAATTATTTTTACTAATTGGTTCTTATGTAACAGCACACACACACACACGCACACGCACACACACAAACAAATGATGTGGGATATGTTATCAACAAATGTAACTGAGTTTGGGTGTATACATTTAATTTTGTCTTGCATATTTTGTCCACAATATTCGGAATTAGACAGGTAGTCATCTGGTCGTAATGATTTGTAGCGTTTTATAGTACCTCATTAGCAACTGATATTTTGTTGACTAACAATCTGGACTGTTCAGACAAACAACTTCATAGTTTCTTCCCCTAACAATATTACATCTCTCACAAATAATAAGCCACGGAAAGCTGATTATGATGCCATTTCTGCCACCGTGCGTGCGACCAATAACCAAACGAATATTCTGACGAATGTCAACCGAAATGCACTGTAATTTTCTTATCGCTGTTCGTTAATTCATATTACTGGTGAAATAACCAATCATAGGTGACCAATGGTGATTAATCGCTAATGACACATATACCGGTATCGATTCTTCTGTTACTTCGAGAAAGAAAAATATTGATGAATATATGATGAAGATCGAAGAATCACGAAGCATACCGGAAATGGACAAACATAAAAAGATCTGTCCGACCTTGACCAAAATTTTATCACAGTGAGAATTCCAATAAGAGTTAGCAGTATTTTCTGGATTGTCCGTCTATCGTTGGATCCTGGCATATACCACTGTGACAAGTTGTCGTTGTGTCGAGGATGCTCTTAGACGGTGGGTGCTCTTCACACGGCAACGGGCAGCTCGGCAAACTGATGTGACATGTTCATTCATATTAATATATTCATGAAAGAAGAAGCCCGACATTTGTTACAGATCCGGAAGATGTAATAAGCGATTCTAGAAAGTCTGATGCTGGCGTTTCTTTCCGAATTTTACACGATGCGCTTCAAACAAATGCATGGTATTTTTATTTGCATTCAATTTAATAATAATTTCGAACAATCCGTAGCCGAATACGACTAATGTAGTTTTCCATATTATCCAAGAGGAGAAATTCGATTGATTGTCAGGATCCAATGACATACGCAGCCGTGTATCATCGGCATGCCAGTGATATTTAACGCCCTATCACTCTGCAGTAATCCCGAAACGGTGCATTCGTACATTATGATAATCAAGCGGCCAGTAACTGAACCTGCGGTACGCCAGATAACAATAAAAGGATATCAAACAAACTACCACGAAGAGACGCTGTCTCCGGAAGGTTTGATCCATATAGGATAGAAACATATCGAGTACACTATCCGATAAACCAAACAGATCGGCTCTCCTGGATTAAATCCAGCTATGTAGTTATCAAGGCGTCAATTTATTCGTCACTAGCAAGTTCTTAACGCGCATTAGTCTCGAAATATTTCGTTCACAATAAACTAAATGACAGAAACGCGGGGTGAACATTATCCACGGGGATTATGCTGTTCTGTGACGGATACATCTTTCAATGAGAGTACCTACCTGTCTATGAGCCCATATAACAGAACCGAGCAGTTTCCATGAACCTCCACGTCTGTCTACACGAACCATGCGCAGTATTTGGAAGAAGCGAAGCCCTCTGAGGGCTGAGGTAGCGAATACTTGTCCACTGCTACCTAGGCATAGTATAACTATACTGGCACATATAACTATCACATCTGAAATGGATATGGATATCAGTGTTAAAATGAGCGTGTGTGTGTGTGTGTGTGTGTGTGCGCGCGCGCGCGTGTGTCTATGTCTTATTAAGTGTACACGCACGTATCGGTTTTTAAGTGTACGTATCACATCAAGAAAGACTATAGCCAGGCATAGTTAAAGATATATATACGCGTGAATATACGAATGGGTGTATTTATATATATTTGGATTTTGTGTGTGCTATCTAAATGAATGTGGGGGTATTTAAGTGAGTACATGCACGTGAGTATGTCTGTGTGTGTGTGTGTATGTTCATGCGTGTGTGCGCGTGCGTGCGTGTGTCAGAAGAAACATATGGGATTCGAGCCCACAACCAGAAGGACTGTAGCGTAGTACGCTATCAACTATGCCACGGGAGCGTTGTCTCTGTCTAAATATAAGACAGGGATATTTCGTTATCCTTGTGGTACTTGGACGTAAAGATATCAACTTTGCCATACATCGTCGACCAGCGATTAGTCTTATACATGACGTATGTTAAAGGCACTAAAGGCTAAATCGCTGCTATCACCAAATTACCCCTAACCGATTCGTCACCGACCTGCAGACAGACCAATCCCAAACAAAACATTGCGTCCATTCCCTGGAGCTCTGGCCCCGACTTTCCGTCCCTTCTTGCCTTTGGGGGCCGAGCTCGGGGACAAATTAGGCAAGGAACAAAAGAACATGCCATCTACTTCTCAGCTATACGATTTCAACAACAACAAAGCGATGACATGACGAATGCGTTGTCGTCCAGAACAAAGGAATCAAAGCGACGCTTTACGTGCTTTAGACGGCCAGGCAAGGAGATGTTCTAAGAATGTCGTTGAAATATAATTACATGGAAAGGCGTCATTGTTCTCGACACTGGTAATTCTCCGTATCGTATTATTACAGACGCTTCAGCGGGGGCAATGTTCTTGTTGCTGTAGTAATCCTTCCGAGTTATTCAATAACGCAGTCCTTTACTGGACAGACATTAGTTCTCAACGTCAGAGTACGAAGAATGCTTGATAATTGTAACCGAGGAATATGAGGCAGAAAATAGTATTACAACAGTTATGTTATCAGATATCCGTTGCGTTGCCTTCGAGACAGACTTAAAATGATACCGAACCCGAAGGAAGAATCGCTGCCTAGCGGGGAGCAAACATTGGAAATAACTCAATTTTCTGGCACTGGTGTCTTTCCTAGAAAGTTTGATACCTAAATCAGAAGAGTTAACGAACCCTTCATGACAATTCTCGCAGACGGTTACGTATGTTGATGTTTATCCATTTAGTTTCAAATCACACACACACACACACACACACAGAGAGAGAGAGAGAGAGAGAGAGAGACCAAATCACTACAAGCGCTAGTAAAAAGGCATCGGCCTTGCCGTAACCTCGGAACATCCCCCTTTCGCTTTGAATGGGTTTCTCTAGGCTGTTGATAAATGATGAAGTTTCTCCTTGGCTCCAAGAGATGGGAATATTTCAAACCTTTGACATTTTTACATTTCACTCGAGCGCCGTTTGTCGGTTTAGCCATTAAGTGTTCTGTCCAAAAGCCAATATACATATTCAACATTTAGGAGGGGAACGCTCTGCCCAAGAGAACGGCATCTTCACGCGCTTAATCGTAAATAATGGCCGCTGTCTGGTTGGTAATCTGATTTTAGGGACATTTCGCCGGGACTTTTTTCGAGAACCGAATGATGAATTTCGTAACGATGCTCTCTTCGACTACGTCAGCACCAGCATCTCGCGCAATAGGTAAGCGTACTGGTCTAAGACACATCGATCTTGTTTCGCTGCCTTCTCTCACTCACTGTCCCGGACATATTGAGTGCAATTCAAACAATTATCGCCCAATGGGAAATTGTCATGTGCGTTGGGGGTGGTGCTGAACGAGGAGACTTTATTCAAGTGAGCCCTCAAAGGACCAGCGCACATAATGCTTACCACCAGCGGCGTCGTAAGCGTGTTGGTCCCAATGATGAAGACCAAACAAGTAAACGAAACGGGTAAGTACATTTCGTTGTTTCGTTAATACGATTCGTTTCAATAGCATGGATGACGTGTGCGTGCGTGCGTGCGTGTGCGTGCGTGCGTGCGTGTGCGTGTTTTTTTTCTTCTTCTTCTTCTTCTGTTTATACCATGATACATGTAGACACACACACACATACACAGAGAGAGAGAGTGGGTGTGAGAGAGAGGGAGAGAGAGAGAGAGAGAGAGAGAGAGAGATTCGGGTTAGCACAAATATTTCGCACAAAACGCATGTGAACAGAATTATACCAACTTTACAATTAGTCGCAGAGAAGGATATTTCAGCACCAGACCACGGTACGACCAGCCAAATTATCACAGAGGAGAAAGGAGAAAGGGAGCAACAGTCAGTGTGTTTATCATAACATACAGAAATAGGGACGTTTAATAATAGGAAGAACTGGGTGAACGAATTTACCTGGAGCCACTGACATCTATAGTACAAACCACATCACCACCAAGGCACCGAATAGACAATAATCAAACAGAATATCACATCGGACCACAAACCATCAAGATACCGCTGCGACATTTCCACAACATCTCGTAACAAACATAAAGGTGTTCA
>JAODUP010000847.1:102500-110000 GCA_025642065.1 Paralvinella palmiformis
GCTAACATCGATGAACTATGACGTATTTGATCATGAAGTTTAAAGGCGCCCGTGCATTGCTTAGACAATCGTATTTCATTAATGTAGAAATTGTTTACCTGCAAACAGGTATATTATTCGTCGATTTCTAATCCTACTCTAAGATGTTCCGTAATTGCTAGGTTCTACCAGTTACTGACAAATAAATGGATGCTCGAATCAACGATATATTAATCCTGATGAGAAACACATTCCCTACTTCCTGCAACAGAGCACCGAAAGGGAGAATAAATGCGCCATCGCAATACAAAGGTCCTTATAATAGTACGTACTATATAATAACAACGACCGAAACAGTCACTTGATTGGTGACCTTAAAATGTGACAAATGTCAATATCAGATTTATTTCTCATAGTTTCAATATCAGTGAAACGGCATTACAATTGATCGGGTAATACGCTGTGTGTTGATTATTGACTATTCTCTCTTCCGTTATCTATTTAGGTATCCTCACCACGTGCAAGATCTAGATAGATATGAGCTACTCGATGTTCGTTATGTTATTGCCAGCTGCAAGTTACGTCTTCAACGAATGGTATATCTATAAACGTAAGATTGCGCTGAATTTGGAAGCCGCTTTTCATTTATTCGTATCTAAGTTATCTTCTGTCTGTCCGGCAATCTTCATCTGCTGAAGCTTGACTGGTATGACTGACCGAGTGAGTGAGTGAGTGAGTGAGTGAGTGAGTGAGTGAGTAAGTGAGTGAGTGAGTGGGTGCATGAGTGAGTGAGTGATTGAGTGAGTATATGAGTGGGTGTGTGGTGTGTGGGTGCTATGAGTGAGTGAGTGAGTGAGTGAGTGAGTGAGTGAGTGAGTGAGTGAGTGAGTGAGTGAGTGAGTGAGTGAGTGAGTGAGTGAGTGAGTGAGTGAGTGAGTGAGTGAGTGAGTGAGTGAGTGGTGAGTGAGTGAGTGAGTGAGTGAGTGAGTGAGTGAGTGAGTGAGTGAGTGAGTGAGTGAGTGAGTGAGTGAGTGAGTGAGTCTAGAAACAATATGGCCACTGAAACGATTAATCAACCACTTGCGATATGTAAGAAGACACAGGGAATCGACGGAAGGGGCCTAAAGTCGTGAAAACTAACCAATCCACGAACTTCCACTTTCCAAAGGCTTCAAACCTCGTCCAATACTAGCGGGAAGTCAGACATCCCCGCGGTCCCCCCTCAGTCATCGTTCCGTGAGACTACCCTCTGATTGGAAATAATCATTCAGCATTACATTTGCACATAATACACGGACGTGACGGCAAGCTGTAACGGTAATTAGACTTGGCGCTCTGAACTGAATTCAAAACGGCATTCTCTTTTTTTGAGCCGACCAAAAAGCGATGAACGTAATTGTGCTAATTTTAACATCCGAGAAGCTGGTCTTGGCGAGCTACCTTGAAACTGGAAGCCGAGTCTTCTTCGGTAGAGATTAGGATTACAGCAACAGGTCTTTCTCCCAGTTTACGCTTCGCTGAGGTATTTTTGATGAGCCAGAAAATTTACTGCACACTCAAGGACGCGATATTGTGGATGGAATGCGCGGAAAGGGATCGAGTTGGTAGACAAGCGTCGTCGTACACGGGCTTAATAAAGCCCGGCGTTAGTACATCGATTTTTTAGAAGACAATCCTCTAGTGTGACCGTTCCTAGGTCAACGCCTTTATGTGAGCATAAACCATCTTCGGAAGAGAAAATCGCAGAAACAGCCCGGAACCTGAAATGGCCAAGACACTGATACGTCGGTGATGAAAGACTAAATGAATCTGACACAAAATCAACCGCTTTTGGCTAGGAAACTAATCTGATACGCATCTTCAGATCACATTTGGTCAACGAAAAGTGGTTCTGAGAAGTAGACCCCCACACCCTCCCCCCACTACCGCCCCCCACTCCCCAGGAAGATACGGATGAAAAGAGAATTCGGCTACTCTATTTTAAGCGCTATATATAACAACAATGGTTCGCCGTTAGAGGAAATTAATTCAGATTAAAGCTATAACAGACTATTTCAGACGAAGCCTATTTTTCGAGAATCTTCGGAAAAAAATTGGTTGGAAATTTTTATCAAGATTTCCACCAACTTTAGGAAGCGAATTTCAGCCGTTCCTCAGACAAGGATCTCCACAAATATAGTAATATGTCATAATATGAACAATATTATACATAATCGTAAGGGACTAACTTACTGTACTATCATTTGTCAAACTAATTCCGATTCAGATAAAGGGGAATACTGAAGTCATCATACAAATTATACAAGTCGACATTTTATAACACCAATGTCTCAAATCTACGTATGTGATTCCGTAAACGGGCGATCATCAGGACTCATCGCAACAGATTTCTGCCATTTTCATTCGATTAACTCTCAGCTTCATATTTAAAAATTAATTAAACTTTCATAGAATATTATAATACAGCTTCAAATACGATTACACTCATTATTTTACATGAAATTCCGGTTGGAATATACGGCTGTCAATGCACTGTTTTCTTGACACGATTCATGCGCTTTGTGCTATAAATAGTGACCATGGTTTGTGGCCAATCACCATCAGCCTACGAAAACGTCAACGTCTGTATCACTGCGTACAGTGCCCACCAGTCACGTGGACTGGCTTCATACGTAAACAAAATCAGGCAGTTGTTCCACGTTTTTCACGTTATATTCTTGCAAACAGTATCCGGATAAATCTTGAATAATGACACTTATTGATGGAGAAAATATTCACTTACCAAAATATCAAAACGCGAATCCGATATGACAACGTTTTCAGTGAAATAATGCCATCGAAACACGGGCCTATTCGGAGCTGTCCCCACCATTAACTCCGGAGATTTCCGGTGCCGTATTTTGCTGATCCGAAGTTTTTTGCGTCCGAAATCATCTATCGTGACATATTTTCTACAAACGTTAACGTTATAAATTTAAATGAACAAATGCTACAACTAATGACATGTATGACAAAAACAATGGAAAAAATACCAGAAAAGGGAAAAACAGCGAGCAGTTAGCCCGTAGACTCATTAACCAGTATGATAATTTGGGTATGGAGTACTAGATGGGACATCACTTTTTGGAATTATATTTGACATGTCTGTATAGATAAGTTACTAGTTCAGGACGTAAGATAGCCGCAAAATTGTCACCTAATAATAATAATAATAATAATAATAATAATAATAATAATAATAATAGTATTTTATATAGCGCCTTATTCACCTTGAATAGCTGTATGGCGTTTTACATTTCATACATAATAAACCGGTTTAAATATTAGAAATACGCCAATTTAAATAAGTGGGTTTTAAGAGCCTTACAAAATATGTCTTCATTTGCTACGACTTTAATGTGGTTTGGCAACTTATTCTGCAGCCTGGGAGCTGATGTTCGGAAGGATTTCTCTCGGTATAGTTGTATGGCTTTTGGGGTACCCTCAAAAGTGAATAGCGCTCAGATTGGAGCATTCTCACTGGTATATAAGAAGTGTATTTTCCCGTAACACAATTACTGCACATATCCAAGTGACTCGAATGTTTCCCCTGATCATCTCTCGTATTTCTGATGATGCTGATGGAGTTATCTCTCTGTGGTCTAACGTTCCGTCTGATTAGCTACATATATTTGACACCAGGGTTTAAATCTTGGCGACTGATTTCTGAATTGTGTTTCATCTTTCGTCCAGCTTATTTAGCCTTTTGAGATTGCTTGACCCATTTGTCCTAACACGTCGGCCGTAGAACAACAACTCATCGCCTCAACTCCCCACGCGGCAGCCATTCAGCCATATGTCTTAGGCGTAATTACAGCCAAAACCAAACAAAGCCATTACTCAGTGGCATACCGGCTGACCCACTCGCACGGTTTCGGGGTGTCAAAGTTCTGAACTAAACAAGGAACCACCACTTTCAAAAAATAAATATGTTCCTAAAAAGCAAATCACCTCCCAAATACACGCTGACCTACTGTAACGATCACACCAAGGTTCATAACATGGTAATGCTGAAAGGATGAATTTTACGGATCCTTAACTTATAACGTTTATAAATATATTTAAAACGATGTTACTGGGTAGTACTTTCTATAGCCAATACAACGAAACAGTCAGTAATCTAAAGCTGTTCATCTTGTTTCTAATTTATTAATATCAATCGTTGGAGAAGTTTAGCCTCGCTTCGAAACAGATATTTACCATACCTGTCTGTAGGAAGCGCATCTTCTATTTAAATCCGGCTTTGCTCGTGGCTACATCCGTCAAAATGTGACGTAATAGATGACGAATATAAGAAAAAGATAAAATTACATCCCCGTGGCAGATACGAGCGACTGAATTTCAAATGATTCTGATCCAGATCGAATCGGTTCAACAAGGATCATAACCCAGATTGATTCCAGATTTAGCAAAGGACTGGCTTCAGATCAACGATAAAACTGAACTAGGGCATTGACTGGAAAGGTGGAGGGTGTATGTCTTGTTTGGATTCGTCAGGTGTCACCCCTCTCACGGTTGGGACGTACGACAGATGGGGCATCATTTTAGAGAAATATCTCACAGTCGCGAGTACGATTGGGATTCGAACTCTGGCTTCGAACTTTGTAGCCCAGTGCTCAAACAACTCTCCAATCGAACCATCCGGAAAGCAACATTTAAAAGGATTAACAAAATCCGAAAGAGATGAAGTTTTCTTTCTAAAGGTCACTTATTCACTAAAGATCTACAATATATGTACTGCTGTTGGTCTATATTACGTCAGTAACTCATTTTATATATTGATCTTAAATTGTATAAATATATTATGTACTTCATAGTGAGTGGGCTTTTTTTAGGTTAGTCTAACTAATAAATTGAATGTATTTATTTTTATTACTTTAAATTCTGATCTAGAACTTTATATATATATATATATATATATATATATATATATATATATACCACTTTATATTATTAAGTAGTTTCAGTATACAGCACTTTGAATAATTAGAGCTATATTATTATTCTTATTATTATTATTGGTGGTGGCGGTGGTGCTAGTAGTAGTAGTAGTAGTAGTAGTTATGATAGCTATAATAATGGTAGCAGCAGTAGTAGTAATAGTAGCAGCAGTAGTAGTAGAGAGTAAGTTTGGTTTTTAGTCACGGCGCTCGTTACACGTGGGACATATGAACTCCGACAAACACGGGTATGATCCGGATTTGAACTCATGACTTGCACATTTGCAGCGGAGTGATCTAACAGCCGCGCCATCGAGACACCCGGTAGTAGTAGTAGTAATATTTTAATATCTATTAATTAAAAAATGTGTAACCTGAGGCTAAACAACGCAAACTGATGCGGCTAATTATACATAGATAGCCACTTTCTTTTAATATCATGGTAAAATAGAGATTACGGAATATATTTATTGTACAACAAAAGCCATAAAATATGTTTAGACGTCGAATGGCGACGTGTCTGCGCAAGCGCCTGTGGTATTATTGTGGATAAATGAACCGAACTATTTGCCACTGTCTGACATCAGAGGCATTTGTTCTAGTGTAGAAGTAGAAGAGTTCGTGGTAAGTATTTGGAGCAGCCATTTTGCTGGCCGCAAAATAGGATTTAATATGTAAAAGTTAATATTAGCTAGCTGTGGTTAGCACAGAACGCCAGCATCGGCCAGTTTCCAGAAGCAAAATTGTTTTAAAAACTAACCACACCGGAATATCATACGAATGGCGAGGTCAAATATACATATGTAAGTGCTTTAGATACCGCGATCTAATTTCTAATTAATCGTGCACAAACCCTGCCGTAACGCAGACCACAAAACGTGGACTGAACGATATCGATCCGCGATTCCCGATAATATCCGCAGAACGCATGTTAAGAGCGAGCTCCTTCCCGCAGGTGACAAACCAAATATAACACCTCACACTGTCTGACAACATCGTGTCCACGTCGACTGGCTTCTAAGAGGCGCCATCACGAAACACTTCATCCGACATGTCCCAGTTCCATTAACCAATTACGTCAGCGATAGGAAGAGACCTTCCCGCGCTCCGAGATGAGCTACTGGCTTTATTTCTGCTGGGAAATGGAGACTTCTTCCTATCTCGACGGCCCCTCCTTAACGGTTTGATGCTGTCGCGAAAGTGACCCGAAGATCTGCTAGAATAGAGATATTAAACATCTCGGGGGAGGGGGAGAGAAACGGAAATCAGCGACGTCACAGGCTATAAAGGTAACATTATATATATATATATATATATATATATATATATATATATATATATATATATATATATATAACCGATCCTCAAAACCTGATAATTGAGTGGGTTTAAATGTGGCAATCTGAAAATGGGAAGGGATACGCATAAATCGGGAAATTACTTTTCTTTCACGGTTTTACCATCAGTTTAACAATCCAGCCTAAAATCCGTAATCCGAAAATTGCTTGATAATTGTCAGTTTCGCTTCGGGATTTGTATTAATGCTCAACTATACTGTCACGAATATATGATACGTAATGAACTGAACTCCTTTAACCTGTTTGTTCTAATTAACCATTAATATAGGCCGTGAATGAATGTCAGATAATGCTAAATTGGCGCACAGTTCCTTGGCTGGCGCTGGCATCGGAACATTAACTCCATGTGTGTGTGTGTGTGTGTGTGTGTGTGTGTGTGTGTGTGTGTGTGTGTGTGTGTGTGTGTGTGTTGTTTTAGCTGTGTATGATAAGGCACAGGGGTAGAGAATCTCGAACCGTGAATTCAAACTCTTGACGTTTCTTCAGGGGACTGAATCCAGAGTGGCGACTTTTCTTGCTGAGACATGTGTAATGAGAATTTCTTCATTATATCTATTATTCTATAAAGGTTACATATATAATAATATATATATATATATATATATATATATATATAGAGAGAGAGAGAGAGAGAGAGAGAGAGAGAAGAGAGAGAGATAGATAGATAGATAGATAGATAGATAGACAGATAGACAGATAGACAGATAGATAGATAGATAGATAGATAGATAGATAGATAGATAGATAGATAGATAGATAGATGTTAATACTATCATTTTATAAAATCTCTGAGATAATATTGTTTAAAGAATATTCAATTTATTATAACTTTTGAATCAGGTATTCGATTTTTTTCTTTGTCGTAAAGGAGCCAGATTTAGTTTATACCGATGTCGTCGTCTCGGCTAAGAATTGTCACCTGAATTGAATTAACTAGTGCCAGTGAATCTAGTGTCTATGTTTTCTGTGATGTTTTCTGTAGCACGTCTGTATCTGTTTGTTGTCAGACAGATGGCGCCACCATAATATATTTTGCTGGCCATGATGTCTTCGGCAATGGCGTCCACAAACAGACTGACAACCATTCTCATTGATAAGAAGATTATATTTTCTGTCAGAGACTGTCGTCGGTCTGTATTTCTGTTATATTCTAGATGTCAAAGTAAGTCCCTATCTCTCCGACA
>JAODUP010000847.1:115000-120000 GCA_025642065.1 Paralvinella palmiformis
CTCCAGATGACCAACGTGTGTTCTTTAAATGGAAAGATCGCCAGATCCATGGATTGGGGAGCCAGGAACGTAAATTCGTAGGACTTGGGGTGTGTCGAACGAATTATGCTTGCGCTGGGTTTATTTTATGAATAATTGCTAGGGAAATGTTTATGCATATATTGAATACTTAATTTAATAATGCATATTTCGTGCACGTATGCGTGTGCGTGTATGAATGCGTGTGTGTGCGTGCGTGCGTGCGTGTGTAGCACGTATATGGAACTATTCAAAGAATCAAAATCATACCTTTAGCTGTACGCTCCAGAGAAGAGATTATTTTATTGAATTTACCACCGGAAAGCGTTATATCTTTTTGATGTTTTTATCTGCATTACCTTATCCAATCTTATGTTAGCTTTTATATTTAAAACTATACCTCTGTCCATTACTTTAGTCCTAGTATCATTTATGGCAAAACAACTTATTTTAGCCTAATTGCGGGCTCCATCGGCCCTCCTCCTACAACCCCCTCCAACAACAACAACCCCCCCCCCACAGGGATATTACATAATGTGATTCAATGAACAACACCGGTCTCGGTATAGCCTTTTATAGCTTAGCGAGGTTGACATTTGTCAATATCAGCCGCTATAATAAATAAATTTCCTCTGATCTCCGTGACATTCGCAAGTCGGGATGCTGATTGGTCAAATAAAGCCAAATGGCTAAAATGGCTGCGCCCGTGGTAAAGAAGATGAAGATGATTGGAACGAGGCCGTATTAGATGGCTCTGTCTCGTTTCATAACCGATGTCTGTTACCCAAAAATGTAATCACACCTGTCACGGAGCGCATCTTTCGGCGAATATTTCATTCCGTGGTAGCACCAAGTATATTATATAAGATGGTAGTCAGTACATGTTTATCAGAAGTCGACGACGATTGACGTTTTACGGCCACTTTTGTGCACACGGTAGGCTAAAAGCGAAGTCTGTGATGAAACACCGTTCGGATATGCCCACGCCGAGATTCGAACACCGGTGGTAGCGGTCTGTGGTGAAACACGCCACCGCTAGACCACGGAGGCGGCCCCTGTTTATCGGAAGCGCGCGGCATTACTGCTGAGGACCAAAACCGATCCGGTTCTTGCCATTTTAGTCGTCCACCACCTGGGTATTTCCTATTCTTCCGGGACGGAAAATTAACCAATTTTGTTAGAAAATTGCCCGAATAGCCGGCAGTGCGTAATCCACGTCGAGTGATAAAAATGAGGCCGGTCTCTTCTCTCTCCGTATGCCGGATTCTGTGCCATTTAAGAGCCACTCACGTCAGTTATTAAGTAAACGGATGGAGCAAGGTCGGCGACAAACCTTTATCCACGCGGTAATTAACGACAACGCGGCAGCGGTTAATTAGGACGATCGGGCCAGCAAATAGTTTTAGAGGCCGAAATTAGGAGGTGGCTTTAACCCGGAAGTGAGGCGAACAATAGGACAGAATGGCTTAGTTTGAAATCTACGTCTTATCGGTTGAAATAATGACGAAAACCAGGCGTTTGCGACCAGCCATAACAAAGCTATTGAACGAAGTAAGCAGAACTATTGCATCAACTCTACAATGAGCTTCATCACCACGATGTTTTGGCGCAGTAAAACCAAAATCGTGTCCGAACCTATTTGTGTTGGTTACCAGAGTTATTGTTATTATTATTATTATTATTATTATTATTATTATTATTATTATTGTTATTATTGATGTTATCATTGTAGCTGAGAGTAAAGCTGGTAGCATTAGAACTATTTTAGTTGTTGTCATAGTAACAGCACCGCGTTGCTGATTGGTTTAATGAAGTCGAGAAACGGCACATTTTACAGGATGACTATAAAGGCTTTTCCATGATAATGACAACACCCTATGACGTCTTTACATTGTTGTCTATAATTTGATGACACGGCATTGGCCAGATTAGTATCGGTAATTATCATACACAACGTTATAAACGTACACGCACACACGCATGCACGCGCACGCACGCACGCACGCACGCACACACACACACACACACACACACACACACGCATGTAAACGCAGGCATATACAAATGCACACGTACACCGCGATTTGCGAGCAGCACGGCATGGATTCAATTTCAGCCCGACAAGCTAAGGCAGGAAGGACGTGACGACGGTGGAAGACCTAGATGGCGAGCTGAACTCGGTGACAAGACAGTTCCAGTGACGACCTGTTCGTCTTCTGACAGCCGAATAATACGCCCGGCGTTCAACTGATCTAAAGATGTTCCCTCTTCCTAATAACAGGACGACGGCTCTCTTTTGTCGTCGACGTCTACCCGACGAGCACCACATCTTACCGGGATCGTTCTATGTCATTAAATCATACGATAAGGGCACAGCCTCGGTTTGGTTATATTAGCTAACGGGTATGGATAGCAAACGTCTCGAATATTACTTTATCGGAGAGCAACAAGGAGAATACTGGATAGATGACGGTTAGTAGGGGCGGATGTTTAACGTAAACAAGCCGGCGAGTGATGATGATGATGATGATGATGATGATTGATATTTTACGGCCACTTTTGTGCACATGGTAGGCTAAATGGGCCGAGCGACCTCCAAATGTGATGAAGCGAAGTCAATGATGAAACAGCCTTCGGATATGTCCACGCCGACATTCGAACTCAGGTGGCAACGATCTGTAGTCCAACGCGCTACCAACTAGACCACGATGAGGGGGGGGCACCGGCGTGTGATGAAAACTAACTCTAAACCTATCAGTCTTTATAATGACAAGCTGGACAATTGCTTAAAACTTTATGACTTATTGTCCTTCCTATTTCCGCTGGTAGTGCTTCTGTTAACAGTAGTAGTAAGAGTAGAAATAATAGTAGCAGTAGTAGTAGTACTAGAAGCAGCAGCAGCAGCAGCAGCAGTAGTAGTAGTAGTAGTAGTAGTAGTAGTAGTAGTAGTTGTTGTTGTTATCAGAATATGGCCACTCTCACAACAATTGCTATTACAAACATCCCTTTTCTCAAACATAGAAGTTAGGCACTTCAATATTGGCAGTATTTCTTCGGCTGGCGAGAGTATTTCTTCTCTTTGATGAAAATGCGGCATCACTGTTTTAGGAAGAGAATTACGAATGACGTAATGCCTCAATCAAACGGCAACATCGTTTATGATAGAAAAAAGATCGTCAGTTGTTCTTCTTGCTAACTGTACCGGCCAATCTGAGATGGACATTTTTTAGTATCTCGGCAGATTCCACGTGCCATCGTCATTTCTGAGTGACAGAAGAGGAGAAATCCGACATCGTTAGTAGTCGAGTTATCTAGGCAAGACTGCCCATTTATCCTACCATGTGCACAAAAAAGTGGCCGTAAAACATCAATCTATATATCACATAATGATGTATTTATCGTGGATGAGATGATGATGAGTGATATTTTACGGTCACCTTTGTGCACGTGGAAGGCTAAATGGGCCGACCGACCTCCAAAGGTAATGAAGCGAAGTCAAAGATGAAACACCCTTCGGATATGTCCACGCCGAGATTCGAACTCAGGTGGTAGTGATCTGTGGTCAAACGCGCTGCCAACTAGAGGCGCCCTTTATCGTGGATGAGAACATCCCCGCTGCGAACAGTAGACTGGAAGTGATCGTAATTATTGATGCTTGGTATTATTTCAAAAGCCTTTTTGGCTGTCAATACCCTATCATGTTCATAATCTATCAATACTTCGTCGGATCTATCCCTGTATGCCAACTATACAACCAAACATTTACGCTTTAGTCGAGGTTCTGTCCGTTGGCTTCCATTCCCGTATAACTCGACTCCAGTCAGCTGTTCGTGAATACGCCAAACCTCCATTGGGTACGACTTCCGCTCTGAGACGAAGTCCCCCTATAGAAGGCACCACCGTTCGACCGACGTTCGCGAGGTATATAAGCAGCTTACTAAATGACAGATGCCCGAGAATTCAATGTCACGCACATACCTCTCAGTAGGCGGCTAATCCGGTTTCGATGGAACAATTTTGACCGATAAACTCGCCAACTGCACATGTTCGGTTTGTCTTTTATCGCGTCGTCCTCAGATTCAACATTCAAATGGATTCTTCGCCAGGACGCGCCGTGAAATTTAACCGCCGCGTCATTTTTGCTGCGATTTCCAGGCATGGCGTGGCCTTATCTGGTCTGCCCGTAGCGCAGTCGATGGCACGCGTTGACATTTCCCGCCATCTGTCGCCTAACACGGTTCTCAGACCCAAAAACTATTATGCCAGTCTCGAAAGCCGACGAATGCTCCATCCATACAGTGGCCTGCACTATACAAACTCTGACTAACCTAACTTCGGCTGTTCGCCGTTTGACGTAGGACAGGTGAGGGCGATAAAAATAGGTCGACTGCAACTAAAACGTTATACTGTATTATTAATTAATTGTGCGATGCCTCGATCCATTATAGGAAGGCACAAACATGGCGCCGTTTAGCTGATATTGTGACCACGAAGATAACGACGGCCACCGCTAATAGTTATGGCTCCGCGGCATCAATAATGCTTAATGAAACGGTGTACACGGTTCTACTGCTTCCACACGCGCCGGCACACATGCACGTGCACACTCACTCACACACCTCTATCGGCACCAAAGACAAGAAAGTAAAACTGATGACGTCTCAAAGCCCGTGACCTTCTCGTCTGAAGCAGGACGCCTGAAGTATTTGTTTAGTCGAAAAAACGCTTGTAAAGAAGATACACTAATCCCCGGCATTATCTTGTCTTTGTCCTTCAGCCAAGCCTCACGACAGCTCATCGGCATCATCACCTAAGACTCATTACCTCCTCGGTTGCCTGGCAACGGATTTACGGCCACGTAACCGAGGCGCCGGTTGAGGACGGATTTCGTTATATATGTGTCCAGGTGTATAACAAGGGTAGGTGTTGGCTGATGTGTGCTTCCTGATAAGCACCTATCTTGTATCCTGAAGGTGGTGCTA
>JAODUP010000847.1:122500-127500 GCA_025642065.1 Paralvinella palmiformis
CTTTCCATCGTCCCTTCTCACCTTGACCAGGCACGACATAAGAAGGTTCGCCACTACAGCACCCCCCTCCCCCACCCGGATGCCCTACTCCGGATAGCGACTTTATTAATATTGGTGAGAGGGACACGGTCTGCCATTAGCGAGGAGACCAGTTCAGCCAATCCCGGGCGACAGCTTGACATCATTATCTGAAATAATATCACCGCTGCCGGCAATAACTCGGTGTGCCGGAACAGCTCGTAACAATGTACGACAACCATCTGATGATAACGGGGCCGGAAACGCGCTGCAAACAAATGACGCGCGTTTTGACGTCAATCAGCTCGTGGTTTAGCCGGCCGTTCGTTAGGGGGAGCTGACCGTCGTGATTGCGGCGCCCCCGTTGGTGGCGCGACGGGAGTAGTTGATTAGATCAGGGGGCAATCAAATGTTATCGCTACCGAACAGGATCTCTCACACAGCTCGTCGGTCATAGCTGACGGTCAGAGAGATAGAGGGGTGGTGTGTGAGTGTGCGTGCGTACGTGCGTGTGTGTGTGAGTGGGTGAAATGGGTAAGAGAGAGAGAGAGAGAGAGAGAGAGAGAGAGAATGATAGAGAGAGAGAATGATAGAGAGAGAGAGAGAGAGAGAGAGAGAGAGAGATGTGAGGGTAGAATGAGAGAGAGAGATAATTTGAGAGAGATGGGGGAGAGAGAGAGTGAGTGAGTGAATGAGAGAGAGAGAGAGCGTGAACGAATGAAAGAGAGAGAATGAAAGAGAGAGAGAGTGAAAGAGAGAGAGTGAACGAGAGAGAGAGAGAGATAGAGAGAGAGAGAATGATAGAGAATGAGAGAGAGAATATGTGTGTGAGAGAGAAAGAGAGATAGAGAGAGAATGAAAGAGAGAGAGAGAGAGAGAGAGAGAGAGAGAGAATGATAGAGAATGAGAGAGAGAATATGTGTGAGAGAGAAAGAGAGATAGAGAGAGAATGAAAAGAGAGAGAGAGAGAGAGAGAGAGAGAGAGAGAGAATGATAGAGAATGAGAGAGAGAATATGTGTGTGAGAGAGAAAGAGAGATAGAGAATGAAAAGAGAGAGAGAGAGAGAGAGAGAGAGAGAGAGAGAGAGAGTAACATCACAATCACGAACACGCACATAGATAAACAAGCAACAACAGAGCTAAATGTCCACGCCTTGACCTGATTTCGTTTGTCAACACATAAACAACAATACATATAAAAATAATTAATGGTCACATAATTCGGTGGCCGTTATATTACTTTATCAATATATTTTATGGTGTGATTAAGTTACCAGAGTGTTGAGTTAATTGATCGAAGCTCGGTTCTTCTACCTTAATTACTTTTTATGATCCGGTAATACGTATTTATATTGGTCATCAATATATATATATATATATATATATATATATATATATATATATATATAACTGAAGAGCTCATTAACCGAGATATGTACAACGTAGCCGATATGTTTAACAAGCGAGTTCCTTCCCCTAGGGATCTCCATGGCTACGTATGGAAGAGTGCATGTCAGTGTGCGTGCGCAGGCATCGCATTCGTGCCCAAACGGAAGGCGAACCTAATTAATTAATCGTGCAGAATCTGAATCGCTAACATAAATACATAAACAGGTCGAGTGTTTACGAATCTATCATATTTGTTGTTATTTGTGTTGACACGCGAGCTTTATTTCATAGACATAAAGATGACGCAGAACCGGCTGCTGATAGAACTCCTCTCTATCTCAAAAGATGAGCGATAGAAGCTGCCCGATGTCTCGCGGGACGACAATGTATCACAGTTCCTGTAAAATATGCTGATCTAGTCTCTAGCTGAGTGGTATATCACCGCCAAGTTACCAGTCGACGACACCAGGTGGCGCTGATCTTAATCTGAGACTGGAGAGAATACAGCAGCCAACCAGAACGTAGATTGGGCGGTCCGGTTGTCATATCGTACAGGAGATATTCCCTAAAGAGGAGGGCAGCGTTTTATCGTACAGATGACGAACCCTGTATCCTGTTTGTCGTACGACTTACCGAATCCGGCAAAACTATCCGGAATTATCACTAACCCGTGTACAACGCATTTATGCCAATAACGATATCCTTCTTCAACCGCAAACACACCTCGCTTCTAGATGACCCATAACTATCATAATTGTAAACATTATTCACTGAAACATAGCCAATTATTTATTCACTCTATGATACCTTTATATTCAGCCATTAATTGTTTGTTGCCTTACAACAAGTATAGTTTATGAAGTTTTGTTTACAAGGCTTTATTTTAAGCGCGCCTCCGTGGTCTAGTGGTAGCGCGTTGGCTCACAGATCACTACCACCCGTGTTAGAATCTCGGCTTGGGCATATCTGAAGGTTGTTTCATCTTTGACTTCGCTCGGCCCATTTAGCCTACGATGTGCACAAAACTGGCCGTAGCACATCAATCATCATCATCTTTAGTAGGCTTTTTAAATGTGATTTATACAAACGCACGTTCTTGCACACACACAGACACACACACACACACAGAGACATGTTTCAGTCGACGGTCACCGACACACATTTATTTTCAGACTCCTATATAATTTTTTTTCTCCTTTGCTCTTCATATTTATCTCCTAGTCTCCCTTGCCTCGACCACAACGATAACATGCTATCTAAGCACGCCACCAAATCGCGGGTCACGTAAAGTCACGTCCTAGCGAGACTTTTATGGAAAACGTGACCGTGACTTGATGAACCAGCCGAAATAAATTACCTTGTCAGCAGTCGTAACAGCGTTTCTGTTGCAAGTGAAAACACAAACTGGCCACACGGCTGGACCTAGCGAGGTGGAAGTATTAGCTATCTGCTTAATCTAATGGTCGATATGTAGATAGGAAAGTTATTTGTTTGGTTCGTCTCGATGTTATTTGATATTGGATTTTTATTTGCGATAATACGCGCCATTTTACGGCCAATGGCGTGGAACATGAGTCAATCTTGATAACAAACGACAATCGTCCAATTGTTTTCCGGCCAGAGCTGGTTGGATAAGTACGACTGCACGCACCCACGAAAACTCGCACGCCAATAGTCGTGACGATAGAATGGGCAGCGGGTTTAGTTTATGTTTAAGCCGCGATCGTTCACATACCTGTTGTGTGTGTCTTTGGTGATATTTTAAAGGTGATGACATAAACATTTGATTGGTTTAAGACACCCGCCAATAAGTGCCTGTGTGAGCGAGCGAGCGAGTGAGCGAGTGAGTGAGTGAGTCAGTCAGTCAGTCAGTGAGTGAGTCAGTAAGTCAGTCAGTGAGACAATCAGCGAGTCAGTAAATCGTCGGCCAGTCAGTCAGCGAATCAGCGAGTCAGTGAGTCAGTCGGTGTTTGTGTGTGTGGAGGGGTGGGGGGAGGCGTGTGGATGCGTCCGTGTGCATGCATGCGTGTTTGAATAATCGATTGCCAGCACACGTAATATCTTCAACTAATATGCGACACAAGGCAAACCAACCCGTAAAACGCTAAAACGTCAAATGGCACGATTACAAAATCCAATTTGTAATTCAGTAATTCTCCGGCAAAACTCTACTCCAGTCGAGATATTAAGCCATCTGCAGGAAATGAGATTTCTTCCTTATCAAACACAGGCGAAGTGAATATGTTATATTTATAAAAAAAAGTCGGCCACCATAACCACATAACAGTCGACCGAGCCGTACCCTTTCTATTTCTAAAGTCCAATTTGCCGAGATATTACATGACAGCTTCCGTAGTGGTTGTAGTAGTAGTAATACTACAGTAGTGTTAACAGTAATACACCGAACGCCACTTGTCATCATCCTGTTACACGTCCCCCGTCTATTGTTTTAATATACCAAACCACAGATATGCCGAATGGTCGTTTTGGTTTCTGCCATCCATCTAAAACATCTTCATTATAGCCCCCAAAACGTGTCTTCAAGATGGGCGCTAAAACCTTACCACATTCTCCCTTTCTCTGCGCGCGTGCGTGCGTGCGCGCGCGGTGTGTGTGTGTGTGTGTGTGTGTGTGTGCGCGCGCGTTCGTGCGTGTGTGTGTGTGTGTGTGTGTGTGTGTGTCGTCATTTATCCCCCCCCCCCCCGAACGGCAAGAGCCCACGGGGGAAATTATTTTCGTCGGTTTCGGATTTCCTCTTCATTGTCATCGCGTTAAGTTTGAAATGCTCCGAATCTCATCAATTGGTCATATGCCAGTTTTAATTTGGCTTTATCTTCCCCGGGAGTCCGTTAAGGTCAACACGGTTTTTGGTTGAACGTTTCCGAAATAACGAGTAATTCTTCGCCGAGTAATAAAAACTGCTGCCGTTGTCGTGACCGGGATCAATGGCTCGTTGGTTGGCTCGAGGAATCGTCCGATATGTGTTGCCAAATTTCGCCGTCTTAATATTATGCGTTAAATGGAATGTACCAGCCAGGTGATGGATTCTCACTCGGCGCGAAATTCAGCTACCTCATAAGCGGTATTGTGTTTTCGTGTTTTGTAATACGGGATAAATAGAAACCTTGTTATTCACGGATGATAAAGACACGATATTGTAATTGAAGTGATTTTAAGCAAAAAGTGTGATATAAGCATTCAGTAAACAAGAAAAACCTGTGTTGTACCAGAAAAGAAAGGGTCCTTTTGGAACAGAAATAACAGAGCTATTTATATTTGTTATTGTACAATAACAGGTAAGCGTCTGATGCTGAAGAGAACATGTTTATGTTACACTTCTTTCTTACGAATCTTACTACTACTACTACTACTACTACTACTACTACTACTACTAACACTACTACGATTACTATTAACACTACTTCTATTACTACGATTACTGTTAACACTACTGTAGTAGTACTACTACTACAACCACTACTGCTGCTGTTACAATAACAACAACAACTACGACTACTACTTTCGCCACTAATACAATAATATTAAGAACAACATTGACCACAACAACAACAATAATAACAATAATAATATTA
>JAODUP010000847.1:132500-140000 GCA_025642065.1 Paralvinella palmiformis
CAGAATCATTAGCTAGTAACCCGTAATAGCACGGAGAAGTGGAAATTGAGAGATTTCATTCTCCGGGATTACGTTGATATAACCTTGACCCAACGAGGTGTATCTATGCCAAAAGAGCAACATTGAGTCGGTGGTTAGTAATTCGGTCTTTATATGGTAGCGAGAACAGTGGCTTGGAGATCACGTGGTAAAACTGCTCGCCTCTTTATGATAGTACTCCAGTGGGAAAAAGATGATGCCATATCTCCGATTATACTTTTATGAAAGAAAAAGGATGAAGGAAGCTCCCGCGTAGCAGAACATCGGATGATATTATATCTTTGATCATTCTTTTATAAATGACTGCTGATAAAGGAAGCTCCCACATCAACAGAACTGCGCATGCCCACATATACAAAAATACGATAAAATCCCCAACTAACAGATGTCGCGACAAAAAGACAACAGTTCATAACTTAAACCTACTTCAGATACTGTACTTGTTTAATACAATAACACCTTAAAGGACTGCAGCTTTCTTTTATTGGAATCGATCTTAGATTTAGTCTAGTAATAAAAACAAGGCATTTGTGTCCTATTGGACTGAGATAAAACATTTAGTCTAGTTATTTCTTGTGATAGATGAGTCATTTTTCGTCGTGCTTTGCGGATCGACTCATATTAATATATCAAAGGTATATTTTATGTCGAAACACTTTGGTATAAGATGCATCGTGCTGCAATAGAACACACCGTATGATAATAGTCTGTAGATATGTCCCATACCTTACTACATCACCAACAAAATAGTCAATACTAGGAACAAAGCGATTGACCAGGAATAGGTTCGAGCTACTACAGCCACCCGATCCCAGTTTTTTATGAACGGCTTAACATTGATTAACGCGTTATATCATATCCTATAGGGCTAGCCCACCTTTGTCTACCCGACGACTTACTCTTTCAAATATTCATTTAGCGACTGACGCTTGTGGCTGATAACACGGGTGTTCTTTCGAGGCAGCGCGAACTTGACCACGGCGTGTTCCAACCGGCGACCTGGATCCACTGAAAAATGTATGTAAACCGAACGG
This sequence comes from Paralvinella palmiformis, assembly GCA_025642065.1. NCBI lineage: Eukaryota > Metazoa > Annelida > Polychaeta > Terebellida > Alvinellidae > Paralvinella > Paralvinella palmiformis. The sequence goes on from JAODUP010000847.1 coordinate 133,574, forward strand.
CTAGGCGCCCAACGAACCCGACATAAAATATCGGGCACTGACTAATAGCATTAACACGCCGCGGCAATACGTCAGCGGAAATAAATAAGTCATGTGACCGTCAACTGCCAGTCGAGGGATGAGAGGCCCCGGATGTGCGAGTGTCTTTTGTTGATTGGCTGAATGGGGTCCCCAGAGGGAGCGTACTGCGGTGACGTTGTCGTCGTAATTTGTGTGAAGAGCCGAAGCAGAAGTTATAAGGTAGTGTCGTAAATAATGAAAAATTGAAGTATAACTTCTAAATAATGCTTCCGAAAAGACAACAGTAACGTCAGAAGTGATAATAAGCGTGCTAGCTGACAAACACACACACACATCGTAGAAAAAGGTATAACAACGTTATAAGCACTGCATTAATGAATAAGCATTAGCGAACTGTTATAATGTGCGAACTAATCCTGCTATTTAGTAGCCTGTCTCGGCGTGGACATATCTGAAGGGTGTTTCATCTTTGACTTCGTTTCAATACCTTTGGAGGCCGGTCGGCCCATTTAGCCTACCACGTGCACAAAAGTGGCCGTAAAACACAAATAATCGTCGGTCGAGCATTAAATTGAAACCAGTTCCAACTTTTGATCCACTCATATCGGCCCGCAACATAGTGTATTATTACTCGGCGCGCATGCGCCGTAGATATTGTCTATTAAGTAAAACCTTCATATCAAGCTTTAATTACAATGTCTAAATCAGCTCTAGCAAAATGCCCACGTCTGTGGCATTAAAATCACATTAGTACGATTACAGATGGGGTTGTTTTCCTCCAATTGTTTTAGCCTTTGTTCGAGTTCTTTATCGAAGTCACGAATTAGAATCGGCAACAATGACCAATTCTATTATGTTGCATCCCGGAAGCGGATCTGAGTGTACAAAGCGGAAATTTGACGTGCTGCTCATAATAGTGGTACGACTTGGTCGGGAATCCGGGAACAAAATTACGACACTCGATGCTTTCCACGCGACCCGGTAATGGCTCCGCCTTAGAGAAACTTGATGAGCTATTCGAGCGATAGCCGCCTTTTAAACGATGGCCACTAGACAATTATAATGGTATCTGTGACGGCCGGTGAAGATGACGCAGGTCGGCAGGAAAGTGAGGACGCTGGCCTCAGGCGATAATAAAGACGGACGACGCTATTTAATCGGTATCCGTCTTGAAACTACAACGGACCAAAATAGACAATCCGGTATGTTTAGATTAAGCATTTTGTAAAATTCTTAAAACCCAATTATTAAACAATTAGCCCATTTATAATGTTGATAAACCGGCGTAGTTATCTGTCGAATGTGGTTTGAGAGATTTCAATTCTGTTTTCAATGTAAAGCGCCTTACACCAACTCAAGTTGATTAAGGCACTTCATATAATAATAATAATATTATCATCATTATCATCATCATCATCATAAGTCTCCTACGGTTCACAATTCACTCTAGAGTAGACATTCTGGGATACCCAAATACGTGATAGTTGTTCTGATACATAAGCTAAGAGTAACTTTCACACCAAATAATATCACATTACCTATATATATATATATATATATATATATATATATATATATATATATATATATATATATATGGGGGTGTTGTTGTTTGTGTTGTGTTTGTTTTATTGTTGTTTTCGTTCTAGTTTTATCCTGTGTTATTGTAAGATTAGATCCATGCTGAAAACAAATGAAAGCCTAAATAGCATATATATATATATATATATATATATATATATATATATATATATATATATATATATATATATATATAATTTCCGATGTTATAAACATCATCCTCAAATATACTGTCACCATGTGATCACACAATTATACATCTACAGAGTTACTCTCTGAGCCTAGGATAAATACTATTCATCCGCTAATATATTGCCATCATATGAACACCCAATTATTCATCTGCCAAATAAAGCTTGATTAGCCTTCTGTCGTTTGTATGTACGGTTTCATCAGGGAGCACGTGTTAGTAACACTAACGTGGCTCTAATTTGATTGCAAGTCGAATAAAACTGGCTCCAAAATGGCGGATATTTAGCAGCCAGCTGACATTATTAAACCACGCCAGCCGGTAGATGGCGCCAAAGCCAATGGCGGCAACAATGACGTGGTATAATTTGAGGCACTAAGCTTAAAATGGCTCTGCTGAATTAGGACAGCTATAAAAGCCGGGCAAAACCGAAAGTATTTAACGTGAATACTTCCAATTTGATGTAATTACCACCTTGGATATGGAAGGTTAGCCATACATCTTTAGATATGACGCAAATGTTTAGCCTTTAGATACCATAATCACAGTATGCTCGTCACATGAACTGAAATATCACCCGTTCGGTTAAAGTAGACACCAAGTTTCTATTTCATCTTCTACATATCCCAGTCCAATAGGCTGAAATTCGAGACTAGGTTAGTGCGTGTGTATATATATATATATGTATATATGGGTGTGTGTGTGTGTGTGTACGTGTGTGTTCCAATGTACAGGATAAAAAAAGGTTGGATGATTGAAAGGCGGTGGTGTGACACTTAAGAAGACCAACTGCTAGGTATCTATGACAAATTTTAATTACGTGTCATGTTCACGTTCACTGCGCGTCTTCCTCCAAGGCAGTCTCTCGTGATGACTCGTCAATTCGGAGTGAATCTTATAATAAGAAAGATTCATAAAAAGCATTCTGATGTTTCAGCGTGAAAAGAACATATGCTAGGGTCACATCAATCGTATCCACTGTCTCCGTGGTTGGTCAGGAAGAGCAGGAAGGAACCGTCATTATATCGCACTGTCAAACCTGATGTAAGTTATGAGAATGACATGTTGTTTGGAGAAAAGACTGGACCCAGTGTAACTCGTACACAAAAAGAACGCGGAGAGCGTGGTAATTAGAGGGAAGGCATTAACTTTAAACACGAATTTAGAGTACTGTTAGCTTATTGAAAGGGTTCATCTTAGCTATAATTCTAAGATAATGCTCGTATACACATGTACGTAAATACACACACGCATATGCACCCCGCGCGCGCACACACACACACACACACACACACAAAACACACATACACACAGACACGGCATAGACCCAACTCAGAGCCTGGTGCTGATCTAGTTATACTTGTATCCTCATTGTTAAATATTATGGACGATTTAAATGGCGAAAATATACATTGTGCCGTGATGGGCAATATGAATATTGACCTGTTAAAGTTTGCAATTCACTCGAAAACATCCGATTATCTGGACAACATATTTTCTTATAGGTACCACCTACCAGACACCAAACTAACTACGGTATCTAAATTGTCTGCGACATTAATCGATAACAGTTACATCAATGACATAGCATCAATAGGATATTCAGCCATTAGTATTTCGGACGTGTCTTATCACTTTTGGAACTGTCTAACTTTTATGTTAGAAAACAATTCGCGGAATCTCAAAAATTAAATAAGAACATTTTCCGAAGAGAATGTCAACGGATTTAAAACCGTTCTGGAGCAAATAAACTTTGAACCAAGTGACCCCATGATGTGTCCGAACGAAGCTTATAGTAGGTTTTTGTCATTATACAAAACATCCCTTAAATATTCGTTTCCTCTCTGCACAACAGATTTCAAGTTCAAATCGACCAAAAGAGAACCCTGACTGTCAACAGACGTACTCGTCTTGACTAAGAATGGACGCAACCTTCTTTCAAGCAAATAAACAAATTAAATAAATCAACCGAATCAAATATTAACGCATTTAAAAATGATAATAACATGCAAGTGTGCAATGGAGATAACATACTTTGAAACTGAGATCGATACAAACAAATTTATTGTAAAGAAAACGTGGGGTATGCCGAGGCAAGCCGTAGGTAATTAAATGATAAATCTAACTAACCCAACACATTAATGATCAACAATAAACCAGTACCTGATAGAGCTCTCTTGGCAGAAAACTTTAAGGATTACTTCGCTAAGATAGACATTCAGACCAGTCTTAATAAAGACTGCTAAAATACCTGAAACTTGTGACGTCATCTGATGTTCTACTTAGGGCAACCAAATTGAAAACTAAAACGAGCTACGGTCATTATAGCAGCTCTACTAAGATGTTGAAAGATACCATTCCTATTATTATTATTGCGCCTATTAAATAGATTATAAATAGACCATTCGATGCCAGCATTGTGCCCCAAGAACTGACAAAATCGTCCCGATGCATTACTGGGCCGATCGCAGCCTACTAAAAAATTACAGACCTATCAGTCTACTTCCAGCCTTTTCAAAAATACATGAATGATCAATCTATAACAAGTTAATTCCTTTTTTTTAAATAAATTAACGATATTTTATTCAAACATCAATATGGCTTTCGATCTAAACAAAATCAATTGTGCACCCCATAATACATCTTCTCAATCGTTGTGCGAATCATCAAAGTTCATTATATGGGACGTACCAAGAGGATCAATTCTTGGACCGTTGTTATATTAAATTTATATTAATGACATAGACGGTTCGTGTGAGGGGGGAACATACTGTCATTGGCTGATGACACCACTTTAGGTATGTCTGATTCCAATCTAACTAAATTGATAATAGTCGGACGTAAACCTAGAAATTAACAACTTATTTCAATCGTTATGTGTTTTGTGATAACAAACTATCTCTGAAAATCGAATAAAATCTGAAATATTCTTATCCGGCACAGGCAGAAGAGTTGTGCTCTGACTGCACTCAAAATATATATCAGCAACTCGGAATTAAACAGAATCGACCACGATGGTGGAGAAACAAAAATAAGAACATATTTTAGGAATATTTGCAGAAGAATATCTAACATGGAAACATCATATCGCTCATGTAAACAGTACGGTGTCCAGATTTCTATTTTCAGTGAAACAAGAGAAACCTTTTACCCAAATCTTCCTTAAGAACGTTATATTTCGCATTAATACGTGCGTACTACTCTTATGGGTTACTTGCGTGGTGAAATGCCAACAAATCAGTCATACATCGCTCCATTATACTACAAAAACGTGCTTTGCGCACTATTAACAATGCAAAATTTAACAGTCATACTTATTTAAATGTAGTGGTATATTAAAAACCGTTTGACTAGTACGAACATCAAACTAATCTAAATGTTTTGAACTATTTATCAAACAATCTACAAAGAAAATATTTTTTTAGAATACTTTTATGTTCAACGACGACTTGCCCAGCTCCAGATTGGAAAGACAATCTGATGTGTTATATGCGTTTAGAGGCCAATCACAGTTTGCCAGAACTCTCTCTCTCTCTCTCTCTCTCTCTCTCTCTCTCGCTGAACTCGTATTTCCAATTATTATGTCGAATAGATGGACAGATTTTCTAACAACTCCCATTATCTAGATTTCAATTCAATATTAGGACGAAACTGGCATTTAGTGATAAACATTCAAGAGATGTAAAGTGTGACCACGGAAAATGGCTTAACTGCTTTCCGGCGGTTCATAATGATAATCGTGATTAATGATGATCACTAATAATGTTGTATACCAACTATATGTTTTGAGGCAATCTTGTTAATCCGTCCAGTAATCAAATGGTGTCCTCTTTGTTATGTATTATCTTATCTATTTATATACCATCCTCGATGCCGAGGGTTTCTGGTTTCTCTTGGCTGAGACCCGCCTTCACACACTCGCAGCTAATTCGCTTCTTATGTCGGGCCAATGGGAAGATGGCAGTAGCTGTACTGCCCCTCCAGTATATACTACCTATATATATATATATATATATATATATATATATATATATATATATATATATATATATATATATATATATATATATATATAGGGATGACTAGTGCCATATTAGACACAACCATACAAATCGGGCTATAATACGGGAATATTGACCTTTAGCTAGGATGCTCTAGACAAATAACTAGTCCTCACAAACAAGGAGAGTAGCATTACTGTTTATATAGTACTACATATATGGCGTAGCTAATTTATCGACGAACTCATATCATCTTCATGGGCATAATGGCATCTTCGTGTTTTTACCTCCGCCACAAACTTCCCGGAGTCGGGCTGTGCAATTTGTCATGCCCTAAGAACACTGGCATAATTATCGGTTTCGTGCGAGCTGTCCGCTCCTTATTTTGTAAGACGACAGAAGGGTGCGTTCCCAGCGCGCTACATCAACAAACCGTATTGTGGCCATCAAGACCGCCAGTCCCTTATCTCGGCTTGTTGCCAATGCGGATCAGACCCCGGAAGCGGAAGTACTTAGACAAACATACTAGCGATGGGGTCCGTTCTCGGTCGGCCACCGTCAGATTGCGTTTTCGATGCGAAATTGTCAACATCGTCACTGATGCGAGCGACTCCGCGATCGTTCCCATTGTCGG
>JAODUP010000847.1:145000-169082 GCA_025642065.1 Paralvinella palmiformis
ATATATATATATATATACACGCGCGCGCCCGCGCACGAACACACACTCACAGAGAGAGAGGGGGGGAGGGCATAGATAGATAGATAGATAGATAGATAGATAGATATATAGATAGATAGATAGATAGATAGAGAGAGAGAAGAGAGAGAGAGAGAGAGAGAGAGAGAGAGAGAGAGAGAGAGAGAGAGAGAGAGAGATTATAACCATCATCTTTCCCATTATCGGTGAGAGCGTAATTAAGCAGAATGATATTTCCAACCATGCGCCATCCGGTCAAAAGGTCAAAGAAGTCCTTAGAAAACATCCACTGGCACAGTCTGATTACATAATGGCCACATCACCAAGACGGAAAAATAACTTAACTAAATCATTTAACAAAAAAATATCTCTTTGTCTTGCGGCACATCAAAGCCAATAAGTCACCGTTGGGCTTTATACAGTGGACGTCGAATAGGTGTGGTGATTACCTGAAATTATTTTTAATAACTTCCTGGTATGTGGTAATAAATAATATCCGCGTCATATATTTTTGCATTCAAAATTAATGACAGGTCATTAAATAAGCGATGGTACACTTCACTGCAACAACTAACGGCATATTTATAACCTTACAATTATAGGATGAATTATTTTAATGTTCATAAACGATGTCGCTCTTCTTCTACGTCAACATTCGCGAGATGTTCTAACCGGAAATGCTTTATTTGGTCGATATCCTGAGATAAATATTTCGCGCGAAGCCTCCATTATCGCATGAACATTCTTTCATTAAAGACTGCAATCGGAAGACCCCCGGGGAAATAACTGCACTCCACTTTCCTAAGTTGGCCCCGACTTAACTCTAAGAAGCCATATTTATGTCGTGCGGCTAAAAATAGCCAACACCCGATAAGCTTGCAAATGATTGCCATCAATCTGCAGTTAGTGAGGAGAGAAGGGGTGGATCAAAATAGTATCGCTCGTATAAATGGTGGCATGGGTTGTAGTTGACTAACCTTTAGGTGTTAGCAGTTGGAAATTGCACATTGACTTGATATTTGGCAAATGGCAGTTTTTAGGTACCAATCCAATCGGTAAAAGTTGAAATACAAATGTAACCAGTTGGTGATGAAATTTCAGCTCCCCATAAGTTCTTTAAATGTTTACTTTCACGCGCCATTTCTGATCAAAGCTACATTCACGATTCTACCTAATGGAATATTGTCTGTCTTAAGCAGCAGAAGGTTGTTCGATACCGTAGTATATATATATATATATATATATATATATATATATAAAGTTTTACTGAACCATAACATCCTTTAACGGTTCCCTTTAACACAGGGAGTTTACAACTAGCTACAACTAGATTTCTGAATTGTTGTACTTGTTGAACACCTAGATTTTTTAAACAGGAATATGAAGGATGTTTCATCTTTCACTTGGCTTCCTTGCCTTTGCAGATCGCTCGGTTCGTTTAGCCTACCACATACACGAAAGTGGCCATAAAGCATCCAACGTCAACGTCATCTTTAAACACGAGTAAAAAATACAAGGTAGTAAATTTGTCTACACGAATCGTCCACGTCCTTAGCAAGTAACGTTAAATACAGATTATGATTTAAAAACTTTGTATTCGTGTATAACTGAGTGTTTCCCATATTCTGCCGTGCTCCAGCTCGCACCATAATTGTGTCAGAAGATGAGACGGCAATCATAATCAAATGCGCCCAGCATTAGCACCGTCTGTCGATCCACCGCCTGTCAGTACACTTCATATCATAACTGATTTAATTTTGCTTAAAATAAACATACTCGATCCGGAACGGTGAGGGTAGCAACATGTTGTTGCCATGGTTGCTAATCGTTTATGAATTACGAAGGCGCGATAATGTCCCGCGCAAATGGTGCAGTTCATCGTTTTCACTCACTGGGCCATATAAACTGCAACAGGTATCAGTTTTAGCGAAGCTCGCCACCCCATCTGGTTCATCTACGGCGCGATGTCTAATGCAATAAACATAGAATTAATCAAATTAATTACGCTAAAAGGGGCAGCATAACACATACGGCTGTTGTTGGCTCTTGTTGACGAACCTTTCCTATGTTTGCTGCTGTTGCCGTCGAATTCATCACAGTTTTCATTGAAGCCTTTTCGCGGAGTTCGATTCACACGCTGCCAACTCGTCGGGCGCCTCCCTGGTCTAACTGGTAGCGCGTTCGATCACAGATCACACTACCACCTGAGTTCCAATCTCGGCGTGGGCATATCTGAAGGGTGTTTCATCGTTGACCCATTTAGCCTACCAAGTGCACAAAAGTGGCCGTAAAACATCAATCATCATTATCTGTCAACTCGTGCTTCGTTACGCTCGTCAATGGAATCTACGCTCTCCGTCGATGAACATGAACATTGCCGGACACGTATGCATGCACGCACTCAGACACGCACGCACACAAACCTACACCCCCATAAATACAGACGCTAAAAACCGTCAGACATCCTTTAGGTTGATTGGAAGCATTATCCATCTTCCAATGCTTCCTTTGTTCGTTGTTTCTAAGCCAAGTTTCCACATACTTTCCACATCCTTTCCACATCCTTTCCACATCGTTGTAATGTTCATTTCCGTTGCCGTGAATCATCTCACAAGTTACGTTAATAACTCTGTCGGGGCGAGCACTTATTATTAGCTGAGGCTTTAACAGGAAACCAGGATAAATAAGACATTCTCGATCTGGTTAAAATCGGGGATGTGTTGGGGTTTTTTCTTCCCTTTTTCTATCTAACCAAGTAATCGGCGAATGAAATCGTAAACAAGACCCCTTTGTCGGGTATTCAACGGGAAATAAAAATCTATGCTTATGGCATGGTACAATAAATTGAAATCCAGCTCTCCTATGGACAGAGCTCGTGAGAAGTGAACGGAATTCTATTATTTCCAAGAACGTTGTATTACCAACAAGGACGTGTCTGCTAGAATTCCTGAAGGCCTTTAGTTCTCGGGTGGCGTAAAAACGACTGCAATTGGCTTGATCGACACCAAGACCGTAAAAGCGGCGGAGTTGGGTTGAACGCGTTAGTGCCTACAACGTCGGCGTTGTATGCGTGTCAGCGCTTCGGCCAAACGACGAGCGGCTAAACCAGTAGCGCTCTATCAAGTGGGAACGGTTTGAGTTATGGTTGATTTTATCGAACCGGAGACATCATTCAGCGGGAAGGAGATAATGGTGAATTAATCGAACATTCGGTGAGCCGTTGACAGGTGTAATGAATGGATCAAAGACCGATATCATTGGCTGCTATTGAACGAGCTGAGAATAGCTTGTTGTTGTTGTGACTGCTGTCGCCCTTTTATGGGTGGTTGGTAATATCCAACACAAACACCAATACAAGTATAATGTGCGGCTTATATTTCACATACATACACGCACGCACACGCACGCACGCACACGGGCGCCTCCGTGGTCTAGCGGTAGCGTTCTGGACCACAGATCACTACCACCGTGTTCGAATCCCGGCGTGGGCATATCTGAAGGTTGTTTCGTCTTTGACTTCGTTCATTACCTTTGGAAGTCGCTCGGCCCATTTAGCCTACCTTGTGCACAAAAGTGGCCGTAAAACATCAATCATCACACACACACACACACACACACACACACATATATATATATATATATATATATATATATATGGTTTTATACGTTCGCGTGTGTGTGTTTGGTGGTATAATATTATATTATATAGATATGTGAACCTTCAGGGTACAAATCCTTGAAATGTAATTTATTTTCTAAGTCTCATTAAAAATTCCCAGTGTTGCTCTTTTACGTGTTACTACACGAGCCACATTATCCAACGCAAATGTCTTTAAAGCCTTCTTGCTGATTGCAAGGACGCCTAGATGTGGCTTAGAACTAGACTTAAAGGTCAACAGATCATTAAAGTGTCCTCATCCAAACCACTGAAACAGAGCTGACAGCTGGTAATCATCGAGGAGGCGTCTACGGGTCATCGGCCACCGTGTTCACTATTGTGTATAAGATTGTGCATGTGTGCTGGTATGTAAGTGTGTGAAAATGTGTCTATGCGAATGTGTGTAACTATGGTGACCACGTGTTGATGAACGCCTCCTTGTATATGCAGTGAAGCTCTGTGTTTTAACACTGGAGGCCCTGCCACTGGCAGGGAGAACCTCAAATCGTGACTACGACACCTGGTCAGTTCACCAGGGGATTGAACCCAGAATACTAACCTTTCCTACCAAAGCATCGATTATCGCTTGGTCCTATGTCCCTGACAAATAAACAGTTACATTTATTTTGTGAATAAATTTACGAACACCAACACTGACGTCGACTAAAATATTGGTGAGTGAGTGAGTGAGTGAGTGAGTCAGTCAGTGAGTGAGTCAGTCAGTCAGTCAGTCAGTCAGTCAGTCATCAGTCAGTCAGTCAGTCAGTCAGTCAGTCAGTCAGTCAATCAATCAGTCAATCATTGAGTCAGTGAGTCAGTGAGTGATATAAATCAGTCAGTCAATCAATTAGTGAACGAGTTCGTGAATAATTAAGTCAGTCAGTCAATGACAAATCAGACAGACAGAACGACAGACAGACGCATATACATACAGACATACACAGACACATATCTAGTAGCAGACAAATAGACAAAAACATATCACTGATGGATGGATAATATTTAACGACACATTGGCACAAGATCTGTCCTAGAAACACCTAACTGAAAGAAACAGATAGTAAGAGATATGCGTGTGTGTGTGTGTACGCGCGCGTGTGTTTGTGTGTGTGTGTGTGTGTGTGTGTGTGTGTGTGTGTGTGTGTGTGTGTGTGTGTGTGTGTGTGTGGTGTGTGCACGCTTGATCTAAACTAGGCCGAGTCATCAAGAACGTTGGGTGCAGGAATGGCGAATGAGGCTAATTAAGACAATCAGCTTAGATGATCCTTAGCCCTTTATGGTTTGCTTTATGAGCCATGGAATGTGACGCGAGGTTGGCGAAGGTTCTGATTAGTTATTAAATTTCTGGATAGGAAGATTCGTTCATACTGGTCCTCGCCCGAAGAAGGAGAATGCTCCGTGGACGGTTGTCCGGACGCTCTGCCCGCGTAACTCCGTAGTCGTGACGTCATAACGCGCTATTAGCTTCCGGTTCCTGGTCTGCGAAGGGCAAGGACGGGATCACACGATGTCGACAAATCACACACACACACAGAGAGAGAGAGAGAGAGAGAGAGAGAGAGGGGGGGAGAGCCATCACCACTCTCGGTGGTGATAAACACCTCCAAATTAATGTCGTACGAAGAACGCCTGTCTACTATTGACATTAATATCCAGCTGAACTGTCATGGCCGATCAGGGCCATAGACTATCCGGAAACGGCACAACAAGGCACGGATCCGAGCACGTGATGGCCGGCCGGTTACAGCCATCGCCGGTTATCGTGACTGGCGCCAAGTGGAATCGAAATGTCAAAGGCAAGAATGTTGACCGAATATCGGAGCGATTCTTAGTGAAACACGGGAATGTTGACTGCACATTGAAGCGATTCTCGGTCAGAGGCAAGAATGTTGACCGAATATCGGGCGATTCTTAGTGAAACACGGGAATGTTGACTGCACATTGAAGCGATTCTCGGTCAGAGGCAAGAATGTTGACCGAATATCGGGGCGATTCTTAGTGAAACACGGGAATGTTGACTGCATGTTGAAGCGATTCTCTGTCAGAGGCAAGAATGTTGACCGAATATCGGAGCGATTCTTAGTGAAACACGGGAATGTTGACTGCATATTGAAGCGATTCTCGGTCAGAGGCAAGAATGTTGACCGAATATCGGGGCGATTCTTAGTGAAACACGGGAATGTTGACTGCTCATTGAAGCGATTCTCGGTCAGAGGCAAGAATGTTGACCGAATATCGGAGCGATTCTTAGTGAAACACGGGAATGTTGACTGCATATTGAAGCGATTCTCGGTCAGAGGCAAGAATGTTGACCGAATATTGCAATTATTATTATTATTATTATCTTAATCGTACCATCAGCCACACCCAGTGACATGGAATGAGCTAACGAGGTTTTTCCCATCAGTTGGATGTTCTACCAAGACGTTATCTCGCCGGTTGGCAATTCGCTGAGGGGTGTTACTGTTAGAAAGATAGCTCGGAACTCGGGTGGCGGCGGTCGGGAGAAGGGGCGTAGCTCTGCAGCCGCGAGTCGTGATTACCCATTAGATAACGCCTTCATTTTAATGCCATCCGTTATTGACATAGCTCGTAATTCGCCGGACTCGCTGGTGGCATATAAGTTCTTAGACCAGTCATCGTCAGATGCATCATAATAGACCGAAAGAGGTGACGGTAGGAGGGCATCGACCACGCTCGGTCTAGGATGTATACGATCTCAAAGAATACTCGTTTCCGATGAATCCTAGATGTACACACGATAGATTTGGGCAACTGTACCAAAGGCTTTGCATTATAAAAGGCGCCAGGATGTAGCCATAAGCGTAACCCACACCTATCTATAGTCAATGCAATAGTCTGACCACGGCTTAGGGCGACTGTCTTCGTCCAGGTTGTAGAAGAATCAATAGAATGAATGATAAGGACAGATATGGCTATTGTTAGAGTTTTTACTTTCATAACTACCGCTGGTCTATGGTTTATGTGTATTATGGTGCGGGAGATGGTACGATGACAGAGGTGGGATTGTGGTGGTGGTCACCGTCGTTTTAGTGATAACGGTAATGAAGGTGATTAAGGTGATGATGATGATTATGATGATGATGATGATGATGATGATGATGATGATGATGATGATGATGATAACAATACTAATAATAGTAATATTAACAGCATAGTAATAACAACAGACCAAATAAATGGATTAGACCTGAGTTAATGGGGGGATTAATGTGCCCATCCATTAGCCTTCAGCTCACAATATTAGTTTTTCTATTTCGTTGGACATCGCTAAGAGTACCAAATTAATGGAGTACGCTTTTACACTAAAGCTAACATTACTAACGGGCGGTCTGAATAAACAGCTGTCACAAGAGACAGGTAGTCGTAATGCCGGGGTTTTTTTCCCCCTCATCGCGTCCTCATAATATCCTGCCTCCGTAGAGATAAGCGGCGTGGCTGAAAGATGCAACCTAAGTTTATAAAAGACGTCCAAATCCTGGTCGGGCGGTTTTAATCTCACGTTCTGCTGAAATGGCGTAACCGTCCACGCCGAAAGAATCAGTTCGAAAGCTTTAATGGACGTCGGCCTTTCTCGTCGACGAAATACGGTAGATATAAACACGATATTTAAGCCGTGGCGCGGCCATTTTGAAAACAACCAAATGCACACCTTCGACACTAAATAATCCCTGTGGTGTTTAGTAATGTCCAGTCACATGACCGAGCAGCTGCGGGCGTAATGGCCACCGACCATTGGCGCAGTTTTTCGCCTTAATTATGTGACGGACTAATGGCAGCCGCTTCCGGCTGAATAATACATATGGATCCACGTAACACGAAAGCATATAATAACACATATATATGACGGATTGATAGTGGTCGATGTTACGCTGAACGATTAGTACAAAGGGACGTTTCTGTTATTTGGCGAACGAAGATCGTACCTAATCGGAAGGTCGTTGACCATTGACAGTCTCGGAGTGGTGTATACTGGGTCTTGTAATATTGCAGCGGAGCACAGAACGTCGATGATGTGTTATCGGCATATTTCGGGAAGAAAACAACTCCCATATAGAAACAATACATACACACATTCTCTCTCTCTCTCTCTCTCTCTCTCTCTCTCTGCTCTCGCTCTGTATGTCTATCTATCTATCTATCTATCTATCTATCTATCTATCTATCTCTCTTCTCTCTCTCTCTATCTCTCTCTCTCTCTCTCTCTCTCTCTCTCTCTCTCTCTCTCTCTCTCTCTCTCTCTCTCTCTCTCTGATGTCTTATTCAGAAGCCATACTGTTCCATAGATGCAACCGACATGCAAAGAATTTTTGTCCAATCAATGTGTGTATATATTATATATATATATATATATATATATATATATATGTGTGTGTGTGTGTGTGTGTATGTGTGCGTGCGTGCGTGCGCGCGTGCTGAAAATCCCCAATGAATAAACAAATTCATTCTTACATTTCGGAGATAAAACTAGCAAAATAAAATAAAAGGCGCATTGGAATCGATATTTCCAAGTAGAACTGGGAATGGCTCATCGTCTGCTCAAAGGCGCATCCCATAAGAATATCAAAACGTATAACTAATATAACCTAACATCGCTGCAACGAACCACAGCCAAGTAACAATTATTGCGAACAGGCCACACGGCACCAGGTAACGAGGCGCACGTTCATAGTATGGGTCTGTTGTCAGAATAACAGACACTGGGAAATTGTCATTGGAACAGCCGCTCATTGAATATCACGTTGTTCGGATGTGATGTTTACACAAAGACGACCGCGGACAGTCATACCTATAAACAGATCGATAGCTCGGAAAGGAAATACGGCGAACTTCGACGGGGATGTGATAAAAACAGGGTTCAATATTTCGGGCTGTTATTTTAGAGCTGAGCGACAACGCGAGAAAGAGCACGCTCGAACACGGCCGCGGAGGGCACACAAAAAGGGACGTTTTAATAAAACATTCCGTTAAAAATGAGAATCAACATTTATCATTAATTAAACAACAATTCATTCGTCACCGAATATCGCTCACTTGTTGTCTGTAAGGGAGCAAACTGGTAGAATGGTTGCCCTTCACGATGGGTTCGTCAGTTCGGTAGTATCGGCTACTGGTGACAGTGCTTCCAGGGCCACCCCGCGTATGTACTCCCTACTGAAAGATGGGTACCTGCCAGAAGTGAAAGGAAATGTGTGTTTGCATGTGTGTGCGTGTGTGTGTCTGTCTGTCTGTCTCTCTCTCTGTCTGTCTGTCTGTCTGTCTCTCTCTCTCTCTCTCTCTCTTCTGTGTGTGTGTGTGTGTTTGTGTGTGTGTGTGTGTGTGTGTGTGTGTGTGTGTGTGTGTGTGTGTGTGTGTGTGTGTGTGTGTGGTCTTCTGGAGAGAAATTTGTGTAGAAATGTTCCTGATTTGCAGTAGTATGTAAGTGTGTCACGTTAATATCGTGGCAGCAGTGGCAATATTAGTAGTGGTGGTGGTGGTGGTGCCAGCAGTAGTAGTAGTAGTGGTAGTAGTGGTGGTAGTAGTAGTATCAGCAGCAGCAGCAACAGTACAAGCAGCAACAACAACAATAACACCACAAACAACAACAATAGCAGACAAACATAATGGCAGTGACACGACCAAAGCTCGTTAAATTAAAGAGATTCTTTGGTAGCTAATGTCTTTTTCGAATGATTGCACTAACAATGACTTTTATCAGCGATATTAGTCACTCAAGTACTCATATCTCGCAAGTTATAGAGAAAATACGTATTTCCTTAGGTAGAAAGGTCGTAATAAGTTTGAACTTTGAACCGGCCACCACGTGGCTAATTAATTAAACAGCGGAATCTCGGCGCATGCTCAGTGCTGGTATGCAGGAAATAGTGCCGTTCCACGTATATTACACGTAAAAACAGGGGTGTTAATTTGATGACGTCAGTACGCAATCGTGTCCGCCAAACTTGCCGGGTGAAAACGACGGAATTGATTATTCTCCGGTACCTGATGATGATGATGATAATGATTGATGTGTTACGGCCATCTTTGTGCACAAGGTAGGCTAAATGGGCCGAGCGACCTCCAAAGGTAATGAGGCGAAGTCAAAGACGAAACAACCTTCAGATATGCCCACCTCGAGATTCGAACACGGGTGGTCCAGCACGCTACCGCTAGACCAGAGAGGCGCCTGCTCCGGTACCTGAATTTCCGGTTACGCGCAATTAAAATATTCACGTATTGTAATGACTTTGCCGCTTAATACAATGATAGTTTTAATCAACTTAACTCACATAATGGCTATATTTAATCTTATCTACTGGTTAAGTAAGGAATTGTATATTTTGGGGTATGATGATGATGATGATGATGATGATGATGATGATTGGTGTTTTACTGCCAAGGTTGTCCACAGGCTAAATGGGCCGATCTACCTCCAAAGGTAACGAAGCGAAGTCAGAGATGAAACATCCTTCAGATATGGCCATGCCGAGATTCGAACTCAGATGGTCGTGATCTGTGATCCAAGCGCTACCAGTAAGACCACGGGGGCGCCCTATTCTGGAGTAGGGAGGAAACCCGACGAAGAATTGCCTCATCTCAGATGCGAAGACGCTTCCAGAAACAAGGCCAATAACAAGCGATTTGAGTTAGCCATTAGCGCTAATGTAAATAAAGATCCGACCCGACCTAGATATTGGTTTGAACGACCAGACCTTCGATGACGATGACGTCAACGGTGATGAACCGTCACTGTATCTAACACCGGTCGGAATATTCCGATACACCTAGATTAATACCACTTCTAATCACCGTATACCGCCTACACCAGATGCACGTATATCTGAGCCTGGCAGATGGGGAAATACAGCAGATGTTCCGCGCCATCTCGGATAACGATTGTAAACGGAGCGTTTTATGACGTCATTCGCTTTCTCCGATTCCCCGTGGCGGGGTTTTCCCCATAATATCGCCAACCACGTGACGAGGTTCTTCCCTTCTCGTACGCCGAGAATTGTAAATTCGGGGCGATTACAGCGGGACGAGGAAGATTGATAACGAGATAATATCCAGACAAGATTCATTAACTGGTCTCTCGATGACCAGCGGGAAGTTGACGAACAATAACATCGATAGAAGCTGGTAATATCGGCACCGATTTGTACCGGAAACGAGGATTACTGATATAATGGGTGACTAAGTGCGCGGGGGGTCGCGAGAGCGTTTCTCCCTCATTGTTTCAGTGAGTGAGTGAGTGAGTGAGTGAGTGAGTGAGTGAGTGAGTGAGTGAGTGAGTGAGTGAGTGAGTGAGTGAGTGAGTGAGTGCAGCTCACATATCTCTCCATCTAAATACATAGTGTGGGGGAGGGTTGTGTATGTCTTTCTGTCTGTGCGTCTATATATCTATCTTAAGTTTATTTGTAGGCGAGATTATTCACTATGCGTTTAGATGGCCTTATTATATTAGAGCTTATTTCATAACCAAAACATTTCATGCCCATCTCAGGACCGGTCATTGGCAGTTAGGTCACCGTAGCTAGCTTTTAGCGTGCACACACGCACAGACACGCACAAAGAGAGAGAGGGGGGGGGGGAGGGGGAGAAATGAGATGGAGGCAGAAGGAGAGAAAACGCGTCTTTTACTTCTGGAGTAAGAGGTGTCTGCTTTTTCGCGTGAAACCGGCAACGTGGTAGAATGGAGGCGTTTATTTGTTCAAATGGAACAATAACACCAGTATTGTTATTACTGATGTATAAAAAATATTGCATTTACCTAGACGGCTCCTACAAAGAGGAATGTTCCAGGTAATTGAATATAATATCAGATATGATTACACAGTAGGCAGTTTTAGTCCATAGTAGCATAGAATTACGATAGCTTGTTATACTATCATCATCATCATCATCAGGATCATTATGATTTTTCCCCTTGTATACAGAGTTATCATGATGAGGCTGATAACTCAAATAGACATTATTATTATTATTATTATTATTATTATTTCCAATCAAGTCATCAGTGTTACTATTGTCCATTATACTCCGCCACATGCATAACAAAAATAATTAACTTTCTCATCGTGTCCCTTATTTTTATCCCATTCATCTTGGGTCTCTCTAATAAAGGCCTTACAAATTCTTCGAGATCACCACAAATGTCGTTTTCTACAACACGAACAACAAACAACAACAACAACAACAACAACAACAACAACATACCTCACGGTATTGCTGAGCGTACGACTGTTTCAGTATTAACCAAGTAGCCGAGCTGCGAGATTATTAACCACCGATGATAACCCGAACCGGTACTACCGATATTAATTATTTATTGGCGAAATATAATAGCCATCGAAGTTCATTTGCGATGATGTCCCTCTAAATTAGGGTACAGTTTCATGCGAACAGTAAACAATGCCTGACTGTCTGTCGCTCGTTTTCTTTGGGCTATTTCCGGGACGAGCCACCAACGCGGTAAACTATAACTAAGGAATCGACAGAGCTAATCAGTTCCCAGACAAAGCACTAGATGAAGGCAGGCGAATATTTTAAGAATCTGGTCATTTGCGGTTCGACGAACCCTTCGCGCGTTTTAGGCTGTACACTATTCGCATGCGGTGCAGGCAGAAAGTTGAGGCATCGACACGGATTATTAAAAAGCTCATTCTATGCTCGTCCTCCCCCCCCCCATACACTTAGACGCCTCTCTGTTGTCATTATTGGCTAGCCTATAAGAACGCATGCGTCCACTTTATAGATGAGATTCGGTATCTGGAACTGCGCCATTAATCTATATATGAACATCATCAACGAAACATCGGTACAATAACCCAAATTACGTCTGTTCTTGGCGCACATCGATCAGACACTGTCCATTATCTTGACTGTTTGATGAACGATGATGTGGACACATTTCGACAGGTTGGACCTGGAAACTAAAGTCTCGGGACATGCTCCATTGTTATAAGCATATATACATTCGATAAATATCAATTTTCCGGGAATGCATTTTACCATAAGGCACCGTGGGCGTGTGTTTGTGCGTGTGTGTGTGTGTTTGTGCGTGCGTGTGTTGTGTGTGTGTGCGTATGTGTTTGTGTGTGCGTGTGTCTCCGTCTTTGTCAATATTACAAGCTCAGTGGGAGTATAATAAGACAAAATGAAACGCGAGTACATCGACATCATCACTGAACTAATCCAGCTTATGGCCCTATCACGCTATAGCGTATGAAAGAAACGTATGAGTTGCGTATAAAAATTCATAAAACGATTTTCATACGCACAAGAAGCCCTTGAAAATGCAGAAGTGTGCGTATACGTACCGTACGAGTGGCGTATGAGTAGCGTATAGCCAGCGTATGACCGGCGTGTGTCGGGAAATGTTTTTAAACATGCCTGAAAAAAATTATTTTCTACCTCGCTGAATGCCACCGTATGCCAGCGCGCTTCGAACGTACGCAACCTATGCCGAACGTACCCCTAGCGTACGTCAGCGCATACCAGCGTGTAAGCGATATTTTCCATACGCTGACATACGCTAGTACGATAGGCTACAGTGTGACGGGGCTCTTAAACCCCAAACAAATCGAATTCACGACGTCGATCGTAACCACCACCGCCCTTTAAAAAGGCCAAACATTAATGTTGTTACAGCATCAACGCGAAGCGTATTTGCTCCGTCCGAACAGCGAAAACGTCGCGCGCGCAATTGACGTCATATCAATTTGCGGCCGCTTTTCTACCGTTCCATAATATTTGTTTAGAGTTAATGTACAGTGCGAAAACAGAGCCAATGTAACGTCATCGAAATTCAGCCGGTAGAGAGATCAGTCATTTAATATACAGCTAATGTTTGTCATCCGTCCATTTCTTTTTCGCTTCCCAGTCTGCCACCAATTCATCTTCATCCACCCATTTCCACGACGTGTTGACATCTCATCGGGAGGCGTTTCTCGTATGCCGGACTGGGCCTTGGATGACGACACCCGTTGGCCGTCGCGTCGGATCGCCAGTTCAGGATCGGTGAAACTCGACGAATACGTAACCGAAATATTTCCTTTGTCCGGATTAACATTACCTTCTTAAACGTCTTCCCGCGCGTGTGCGTTGATATAACCGGCAACTAACAATTCGATGTATTGTCCTATCGGTCTTTTGGACCGGAGTAAGCAGACATCCGGACAGGTTGTCTTGCTGAAGACTGCCAACTTCCAGAAGAAATGTTAAAATAAATATAGAAGCATCAAAATTATAACCCGATCCATTAACGTGACCTACCTATTAGCCGAGCGATTGGTCACAAGTTCTAGCCACAATCGATAATAAAAGTAGATCAACTGTCACCAGCGAAGCCGCTGTACTAATGAGAGAATTGACAATTCATTCCAACCCCAATCATGTCGGCTTAATGACAGCCCATTGTATTCCTGCTTTGTGTTTTACCTGTCCCATATATATATATATATATATATATATATATATATATATACGTGTGACATCGGGCGTGGAGCGAGAACTGTAGATCAAAATGGCAATAGCACTAGAGAGACAACGCTGTGGCTTGTCGCCGATCAATGTTCAGTGTTAGTAATGGAGCCAAAGAACGGGCTGGCGACAAAATAGATGTCCTGTTTATCTGGACGTCATTGTGGCCGACCTGTCAGCGAGGAAAAATTGTATACGCTAATCAATTATAAATATCGCTTTACGTAATGTTTGTCGACTGCTCTTTGTGCAATTGTCAGCCAATTCCTGGTAGAAATGGCATGAAAGCGCCGGGCGATAATACCCCCGAACAGGCTTTTCGTACCTCTACGGCTTCCCCCATAAAATGTTTGTTTTCTGCTTAAACTTTCTCATATGATTGACTTGATTAAATGCATGCATCAGTTTTAATGGGAATATAGGGCGTGTTTGTAATCGCTACTTCGTGTGTTTGTGTGAGTGTGTACATGTGTGTTTCAGTCTGTCTGTCTGTCTGTCTGTTTGTTTGTGTGTCTCTCTCTCTCTCTCTCTCTCTCTGTCCATCTACCTTCATCACCCCCACCATCTTAGCCATATGCCAACCCAAACTCACACACCCACATCTAATCAGGTGCGAACTTTAACATTAAAAACGACAACATAACTAACAAAGCGTTGATACTCACACGAGCAGGTGGTAGGATATGGCTCTCCAATCCTTCGGCCTCTCTAGGAAGTTATATATTTTTGCCTGTACACGCCGATATCGTACGTCTCGCTTGTGCGCGCGATAATTGAGTGGTTTGCCTAGCAGCGACATGCGCGGCTGTTGATATCTGGCGCAGTTGGTCGCCTTCCGGTTGACGCGCTTCAGGTCGTTTTCGCCGGCGATGTGTTTCCCTCCTCCGTCGCCGGAAATCATATCCGTCATGCCGATGAATTCGACCTTGAGCGGACGGCGTTGGGCATGGATGGGCGATAACTGGGGACTCGAGTGGGTTCCGGTGTCGACCACGTGATCGGCGCTCCCGGTGCCAACCGTCGGGTGGCGCCGCTCGTCATGGCTGCAGTCCTCCAGCTGAATTCGGAAGCTCATTGCGTGACGTCATCGACGGGTCGGAGTTGCGTCACACCGGCGGCGCACTGGTTGTCACTTCTATCGGGCAGCCGCTAGGTGGCGCCAATCCTGCCACCGCCTCATTATCGGATGGACAACCGTGAGCTAAGTGCTTAAGCTGATGAGTGTATGCGCATACACGCGTACATGTGTGTGTGTGTGTGGGTCCGTCCCCGTCGTGTGTGATTGGATCCAACCAATCAGCTTCATAATCGTTTGTTTGTTGTGTTGTCGTGGCTGAATGTGGTCGATGACCAATCCGGGTGTGTGTGGGCTTTGCGTCCTCAACCAACGCTACGTGCTCGATCGAAGGAACATCATTGAAACAATATTCCCTAATTAAGCGAAGCCTCCAGCATCTTCGAAATAAAGTATTTCCCTCATAAGCGGTACAAATCGAAATCCGGCCTTACCCTTCTGCCTCTCAACCAAGATGTGTTTGAAGAAGAAAAAATCATTGAAACATATACAACGGTTGTCATAGCCAATAAATTGACATTAACAACAGGTATATTTATTTTAATGATAATAAAGCAAGACGAAGGACGGGACAAATACTTCGATATACGCAACGAGTAAAGCTAGCTTGGAATTCAACTTCGAGTAAGGGCACTCTTAGTTTGCATACATCGGAGTGGGCCGAGTTTGACACGCGCTTGATTCGGCAGAATTGTTTACACTGTGGGTACCTAACAACGAAACGTAATCTTGTTGTTGTTGTTGTAGGATGATTGTTCGCCCATCTGTGCATAAACGCGAAGACTATCCTTCCTTTCCGTTTCGTTGGATCACATAAGAGCAAATAATCCTCTGCCACCTAGCCGGTGTTTCCCTTTTATCCTAGGTCAGCTGATGGGTAGCGTTTGCTTCTTCGTGTTGACAGACCGTCATTTGATGCCGCATCCTTCAAATGCGAACCGCGCGCCGACCACTGATGCGGTAACTGTAGACACCGACAGACGAACTATCCGTGGTCAGGTCAGCTTCGTGTCCTGTCAGTTCGTTTTAGGAATAAACCCCGTCCGAAACCAGCTCCTCGTAGACGCCGTCCACACGTCCGCTAACTGCAGCAACGACAACAACGACGTGAACGAGAACCGTGTTTCAGACGAACGCCGAAATGACCGGTGCTCCTCGAATTGGAGCTACATAATACGGGAACGATTGTCGAAGAGGGGGCTGTTGGCCGAACGCTGCCGTCATCGGGGCTATCGCGGCTATCGCGGCCTCGTTTGAAGACGCCAAGCCGGCCTCACCGGGGCGAAGTTTCGGTTCGTATTCCTTGCTAATGCCTGCCATTCTATAAAACGTTCGATTCGGCCGGCGAATGGTTGATCATCGACCATTATTGTCGGCGATCAACCCTTGTCCTCGGCCGAGATAGTAATTACCGAAGAACAATCGATAAACGCACGCCACCACTATATAGCGTTATCGCATCCCACAAATGTGTCGCGGCTTCTGGCACCAACCAGGTGTTGCCGACAGAGCTTCAAATGTCGCGGCTTCTTCTGGCACCAACCAGGTGTTGCCGACAAAGCTTCAAATGCCGTCGAATGTCTCCTTTCGACTAAAGTATCCATCATCTTGGACAAATCACGGGGCACGGGTGGTGGGCTCCGTTTGTGTGACCTAACGCGCCAAACATCTGGTGCGGAAGATCCATTCGCTATTCGGTGACCAGTTCGGATCATTATCTTCCAGAATCACGTGTTAGATTGCGACCGAGAAGAGGAATTAGTGAAGGCGCGCTGAATTTGGAACCGAACAAAACGAATTCCTTCGAACTGCACGTGTGTTTGTTTGACGATGTTGTGAAAAATTTGACGACGTCTTTTGCGCCAAAGCGGCCTCACGGACGGGGAGGAATTGAGGATTCTTTATACTAATAATCGGCTAAATATGAACTTATTCATAACATTGACGACGAAATCAGCCACCGGCCAATTTACTTATCAATAAGGCCAACATAACAATGAAACGCTAGTAAAATAACTGATTTATACGACACTAAACTACTTTCAAAAGGTGAACGCGTGCTTACGGGAAAGAGCACAATCCAGTGGTCATTTGAGGCATTTCCTGATCCATCCGATCCGCGTAATTTATCTCAATCACAGAATTTATCCAGATATCCGTACTCCGATATCACTAATACCTGAATATTAATGTCCTGCCCACATCAGTCACCGCGATGATTCGTCCCTATTCCGCCGTTTACGCCGGGGGGAGGGGGGGTCCTCGTTTATCATCCGCTGTGTGACTAAATACACTTGGCCATCGCACGGGAAATTATTTGCATATACCCCGCGTTCAATGTTCCTCCGATGTCGGCCCGCGCTCCTTGACGCACTAAGATAGCTAAACGACAGTAGCCCTAATCCTGCAGTATAATGTACCGCCGTAGCCTGGATCAAGGGATTTTATCCTCGCCTGTGTCGACAGTGCTGACCCCTAGTGAGTGATTCTCTGCCATTCAGCCCCCATTGGACTACGCTCGCTCGGCGACTTCGGGGTTAATGGCGACGCTAAAACACCCTCGGCTGTTTGACGCGGCGAGTTTTTTCGCCGAAAATAATTAACACCGAGAGTATTTAGTCGGATTATTCCGTTCTGGCCGTTCTGGCGAGCTTTGAACTCTTGCTTTCCATTTCTACAGCATGATTATATCGGGTAGGCGTCGTTTAGCTGGACTGTCGAATTGAATTCCGCTATCGAGTACCTACTTGAGGCTACCACCAACAGCTCGCTTATTGTCTGTCTGTCTGTCTGTCTGTCTGTCTGTCTGTCTGTCTGTCTGTCTCTCTGTATTCTGAAATGGCACCGAAACCGGAATGCATTATTGTCGGGGAGTTTAATTCAGATAATTTCCTTTGCAGTGATGCAAGAATTTCGAGTTACTCGAAATTAATGGCGATCACGATAAGCTTGGCTAAGCAAACAACTGTCCTTACAGGCTACACAGTATGGCATCAATAATTTGAAAACAGGCTATTTAACACTGACCTTATATAGCCGTCAACCTGGTGATGAACGGGGTCGCGGGCAGGTCAACACAAACAGATTAACACTACCGTTATATGTTTTCATATCTGATTGCCCACTTCCGTTAAACGATTTGGTTTAATTTGTGATGGGTTTTTCTCTCGTGTACCAAATAAGGTGAGATTTATTTTCATTACCAAATATTCCAATCAGCTTCACTGTTTCGTCATTCGAGTGAATACACCGAACAGTCCTGATTATTTTTAAATACAGGAAAATCTTCTTGGCATAAAATGAACAGATTATAATCAGCAAATGGCACATAACATGCGATATGTATTTAGAGTTGTATAGTAATGTTTATTTTTACAAATAATGACGCGGATTATTTAGTTATTTCCTTTATTTAACGAACAGCGCATAAAATAAGCCAGTTTCATCTACTCACGTAAAATTCTATCAGTGCCATTTTAAACATTTCTTTTTATCCGAATAATGAATCATAACGTCCAATATACTAATTTCAATAATTTTTACATTGATACGACACCCGTTCCCTATTTTAAAATAAATCATTATTTACGTCTTCTCTACACAACTCAACCAATGTAGTTAATTACAAAGCTACTACTTTTCTTTTACAAAGCGTAAAAATAATAATAAAGCTGATGCGGACGTTATGACTAAAATTAAATTGCACGTTAAAGAGATAGCGAAATGATCAATAAATTAGTTTTCTAATTAGTAGCCATCTTTATAAATGCAGGTTTTTTTTTCCAACGAAATGTCGCGCTGTTATTTCGAAATGTTTCTGTATTATTTGCCTTTTATCTAGCAAAATGATATGTTGCTGTGATAATTAAATCGCATATAAATTAAATAGACCTCTCTATATAGATATATGAACAAATAAATTCTGAAAACAGTAAATTATTTGAAGTTGTTGAAACGGTCCCCTTCCCGTTTCGAAACGTGAAGCGGACCTATTCAATAACTGCAAAAATATACGGTTTTCAGAAATTATTTTTAGGGCCATTATATCTACATATATAAATGCACGCAAACGCATGCGAAAATAATAAATTCATATTTTACAAAATGGTGGACAATCAAATTTATCATGATCTGATCATGCCGATGCTGCGCCGAATCAAGTGGTTGCGAAACGGGGCGCCCATCTTACAACCACAATGCTTGCGGCGCAGTTGTCAAACGGGAAAGTCTTGTTTTAAAACGGGCACGGTTGCGAAATGGATTGTTACAATGCTATGATATCTTGAGACCACCTTAATTTGAATTAAAAATGTCAAACTGGATGAATTTATTACAGTCTAGATAAATCTAGTCAGTGCCATTGATTTTCTACTTCACTTGAACGATTTAATTATATATATTTATGTTTTAATCGGTGCATTAGACTTGTTAGTCGTAATGATCATTTTAATGATAACATAATTATTTTTGTTATAAAGCATGTAAGTGTTTCGATGTTAATGAAACGATAATAAAATTGGGTAAATAATGAAAGTGGAATATTTACGAAAATTTGATAATAGCACCTTCTCTGATTAACAGTTTGCCTGATAAAATCTATATGAACGTGTACTGTATCCGCCCATCGATGGCAACCTCAAATTCGGCTAATTAAATTAGACCTTGCACGCTGCTTTAAAGTTTACCCTGGTCAATTAAACAGACATCGTGAATTTTAAAAAATTACCAGAATTGTATTAACATTTATAAACCAATCTAATTAAAAAGTAATCCAATAATACACAGTCCCTCCAATTATATTATGCATAAAGCTGTCTCTTCTTTGTGCCAACTTGATGTTTATAATTGCCGTTTTTTCGGCATAGTGTCAATGGAGAAGACACATCTAATGATATAATTACACGATATTGAATCAAATATCGGTCAAATTAGCGCATAGTTATATGTCTTACAAAGTAAATGTTCATCTTCATCCAGAGATTCAAGCCAGAAATTATTGTGCTGTGAAACTCATTACTGTAGAGATTTCACAATAGTATAATAGTGTATGTATGTGATGGCGTGAATTGTGTGTGTGTGTGTGTGTGTGTGTGTGTGTGTGTGTGTGTGTGTGTGTGTTATAAAGATAGTTAGCGCTGGCACAGGTGTTATACTTTCATTCAAACAACAATTAACTCCAAACTGATTTTTTAAAAAATATTTAATTGTAAGTATAATTAATTACCGGTAAAATTAGAGAAAAATGAAAAGAAAAAAGAAAATTTCTAAAATAATCCAAAAGAGGATAATCTAAATATAAAAAGAAGAAACTATGATTAAACAAAACCAGGCTTTGTGTCGAACACTACGGCCAAGAAAGATTAAACCTAAAATGGAAAAATAAAATATTAATACACAGTATGAATAATGTGTGAATAATATAAGCATAAATCAGAATAAATTCAGATTAATACTAATAGCAGCGATATAACACGACTCAAGCCAATAGCAACTTATATATATAGTAAATGACAAAATATATTAAATAACCTATTTCGAACAAAACCTATTAGATGAACCGGCTTGAATTATAATTTTGAGACATAAGCTTGTTATTTTCAGTAATTGTTCCCGTTTTCATTTTAGCAATGTCAAAAAGGTTTTGACAGCTATAGTTGACAAACATTAGTTGTCATTTTTTAATTCTCTATAATTTGTTGTATCAACTAAAACAATCACTCTTTTGTGGATTCAAAATTTGCTTGTATAAATATTAATATTATACATTTAATAATTACAGACAGACTCTTAAAGAGAGTATCAATTTGATGATTCCATTTTTAGGTTTTCATCAACTTTAACCGTCGCAAGTTTAGGAATATAGACTCTTTCAATAATTACATAATTCATAAAACATATCCTCATCTGTTGGTTTTTTTGTTTTGTTTTTTATTCGAATACAATAGATATTATTTCACTGACATTCAGTGGGAGTTTATTAACCTCTGAGCCAAATGTTCATGTTCATTTTTTTTTCTTCTTTTCTTATTAGAATAAAGAATATTACCTTATTTAAATAATTATGGAAATATGTTGTAATTAAATGTCATAATTGAGTTAGGTCGAGTTGTTTATTACATTTCTAATACATGATATATTATAAAATCCTTCGATTAATTTGAAACTTTTTTTTAATAAATATTGGATGAATCGAAATAAAACTGTGTAGTGTTACAGAGATCACCATTTTGGTATGAAGGAGGAAATAGAAATGATTGCGGGCTGTATTCTTTTTTAGTAATTTTATAGTAATTTAACTAAATTCTACCTTTTTATAACCGCCATTATTAAAGAACAAATTGCTTTGCTGTCAGTGGTCTCTACAATAACTTCCTCTGTATTCTTGTGTGTTTTAGCTGTGTATTATAAGGCACAGGCACAGAGAATCTCGAATCCGTGAATTCAAACTCTGGACGTTTCTTCAGGGGACTGAATCCAGAGTGGCGACTTTTCTTGCTGAGACATGTGTAATGTCTCACCAGTCCCTCAACTACCAGGATCCCCTCTTCCCCTGCTACGGGTCGCAACCCACGGCAAACAGGTTGCCACTTTTAGTCGCCTTTTACGACATGCAGGGGATACAACGGACCTATTCTAAACGGGTGTATGTGTGTATGTGTGTATGTGTGTGTATGTGTGTATGTGTGTATGTGTGTATGTGTGTATGTGTGTGTGTGTGTGTGTGTGTGTGTGTATATGTGTGTGTATATGTGTGTGTATATATTTTATGTGTGTTATGTATATTTTGTGTGATATATTTTTTATGTGTGTGTATATGTGTGTGTATATATTTTTGTATGTGTGTATATGGGTGTGTATATGTGTGTGTATATGTGTGTGTATATGTGTGTGTATATATGTGTGTGTATATATGTGTGTGTATATGTGTGTGTATATATGTGTGTGTATATTTGGGTTTGTGTGTGTATATATATGTATGTGTGTGTGTATATGTGTGTGTATATGTGTGTTTATGTATATGTGTGTGTATATATGTGTGTATATATGTGTGTGTGTATATGTGGTGTGTATATGTGTGTGTATATGGGTTTGTGTGTATATATGTGTGTGTGTATATATGTGTGTGTATATTTTGTTTGGGTGTGTGTATATGTGTGTGTATATATGTGTGTGTATATGTGTGTGTGTGATATGGGGGTGTGTTTTTGTGTGTATTTGTGTGTGTGTGTATATGTGTGTGTTTATGTGTGTATATGTGTATATGTGTGTGTGTATATGTGTGTGTATGTGTGTGTATGTGTGTATATGTGTGTGTATGTGTGTGTATATGTGTTTGTATATGTGTTTGTATATGTGTGTGTATGTGTGTGTGTATGCGTATGTGCATGCGTGTGTATATGCGTGTGTGTGTGTGTTTGTGTGTGTGTGTGTGTGTGTGTGTGTGTGTGTGTGTGTGTGTGTGTGTGTATGTGTGTGTGTATGTAGGATGGATGAATGGATGAATGTTGTTTAACGACACATCGGCACAATTTAGGCCATTCAGTGTCCTAGAACGTTTAGAAATAAAACCGTTTTAACGAATCTTTATAAAAAGTTAAAAAGCCGGATTACTGGCATTGATATAAGCTAGGATGTAAATTGTTAAGTATAAATGGTAAATATACATTGGTGTATAGGTGTATAAACTTGTTAAAAAGATAAAATCAGATTCTTAATCGTCCAACAGGGTAAATAACATGTGAAATATAGAAGATAATGACTAGTTTTGACTAGAGGTAATTAAATAGATTTCTGTTAAAAGAGAAGACCTGCTCCTATAGAGGAAATAAAAGGTAGGGTTATGACATTGACTAGATGTTCTAACTTAAAATAACTAATTTTAGAGAAAAAAAGACCAGCTTCTCTTTGGAATGATGTGACTAGATGTTACCACTTTAAATAATTTATATTAAAAAGAAGGCTTTCACTGCATGAATTTAAAATTTTCAGAATTAGTTTACCAGCAAATCTTCCAGTCTTCTGCATGTATTGCTTTATTTATAGGTGGTATCAGTGAAGGAATGGAATTGGGTTTTGGGGGTCCCCTTGTCGACCTTTCCAGAAAAGGTTTTGGAAGCCTTATCAGGGGAGCACAAATTTTTCCACGAATTTTCCGACAGGCCCTCGGTACCCAGCAGAATACTACATCCTTTTTTAGAGTTTTAAAGGTGGAATGTAGTTCTAAAATACTGAGGACAAGTGGATTTTCTATTTCTAGGTTTTCAATGGCCTGTAGACAGGACAAAGAATCCACACATATAAAAAATTTGTCCCAAGTAGAGCTAATACCATGATGGAGTGCAAGGTAAATAGCTCTAAGTTATGCTGTGTAGATGGAGGCCACGTCAGGCAGACGTTCCATCACCCACTGCCTACCATAAACGACAGCGCATCCTACTCTATCGCCTTCTTTTGAACCATCAGTATAGATGAACTGATGGTCATCATATTTATTTTGTATGATGTGAAAGCGGCTCTGAAATTCCGATGGACAAACATCAGATTTCTTCCCCGCTCTCAGACCATACAAAATTGTTGGTTCCATCATATCCCAAATCGGGATATGAGGTAGGCGTATATTTTCTATTTGACATGGTTCAATCTCCAAGTCTACTCTCAAAGACCGAATTCTGGTTCCAAAAGTTGGGATAGTTTTCGGTCTGAGTAAGAAGTTATCTTACCTAACTGTAGTGCATATTGCAGAGACAGTCGTTCTCTCCGTCTGTAAAGAGATTCCTCATTAGATTCAACATAAAGACTCTCCACTGGGGATGTCCTAAATGCCCCTGTGGCTATTCTCAAGCCCTGGT